>LPNX010622958.1:0-70724 GCA_001517045.1 Pseudotsuga menziesii
GGAAAAAACGCGGTCGGGGCGCAGGAAAAAAGGCTGACAGCGGCGAACTGGTCGCGGGTTAGGGCCTGAAATGTGCGGTCGGAGCGCAGGAAACAAGGCGGACAGCAGCGACTTGGTCGCGGGTTGGGGCCTGAAATGCGCGGTCAGGTCGCGGTTGCGGAAAGAAAAAACGCGGTTTCCGGCGGCCGAAAACGACAGCCGAAAGTACAGTACGGAAAAATAACAGTAAAAAGAGACAGCGGAGTCGCCAAAACTGTAGCTAGGGTTTTCACCCTAGCTTGTGCTGATGAGCACCTACTAAGGAATCTGGAATCCTTAGTAGCAGTTCAATAATGTAAATAAAAAGAGACTGAAATGAAAACTAAGCTAAAGCAGTAAAACGTAAATGACGTGAAGTAAAAACAGCAAAGAAATGTATAATGGTAATTTTTTATTAATATTACCTCCAATGAGGAGGTTGGTGGAGTCCGTTGCGCTGATCCGATGTCGGTGGCTCCGAGCTCCAAGCTGCTTCCTTTCCTTCTCCGGTGGTGGAAAATGGGCCAAAAGGGTTCTCAATTATGAAAATAGCTTGATGGTAAGCTAGGGTTTCGAGAATGATTTCGGCAGAGGCAGGATGCTTATGACTGTGGATGTGAAATGAGGGGTCTCCACCACTTATTTATAGTTTTTTGGTGGTGGAATGCTAGCCCATGGTTTTTGGAAACCATGTGGTTTAGGGCAGCTTGTTTAGGGTTTTTGCTGTTTTAGGGTTTTCCTCCTTTTTCCTCATTATTTTTATTCCTTTTCTTCCCTTTTGGGGATTTTTGCTATTTTTAGAGGAATTTTGGTTATTTTTGGAGAAAGAAGGGGTTTTTTGGCCTTTTGGAGGCATTTTAGGCCTTTTGGAGCCTTTTTAGATGGTTTTATGGCCTTTTGGAGGCATTTTAGGCCTTTTGGAGGCTTTTTAGTGGGATTTTCAGGGAAATATGGTAGGCAAATGGACGAATGAGCCATGAAATGGGGTAGATGAGGTAGTTAACCATTTTTGGGTGTTAACACCATCATTGATTAACAATTAAAATTTTGTTAATTAGAGGAAAATGTGAACCCAAGCATCCTTCTCTAGCATAGAGAAAGCCACATGTTCCCCTTCATGTAGACCCTATGTGAACCAAGCCACATGTTTCTCAACACTCTGAATTCTAACTCATGAATCCAAGAGAACGTGTCAACAACCCCTTTATTATGTATGGTGTCTCCTTCACCAGAGTGTGTCCAAGAAAGTGCTTTTAGGTTTTCTTATGGTCTTCCACTTGAGAATCTAGGCCAAAATGAAAATTTTAACCCTTCAATAGTGATTACTTGGCTATGGTTTCACGACAGACATTGTCTCATGTCATCTAACCTGGATCTTTTTCACCAAGTTGACTATGGTTCCCTCCTCATGTGATTTCCTTTCTTCTTGATGTGTTCTATGAACTTCAAAGATAACAAACACCCACAGGAGGGCTTACATGTAATTGTCTACCAATGCCTCTTAGGGATACATTAATACCAGTGACATAACTAGCATTGTTACATAATTTGTCATTACTATTGTTGTCACAAATCTAACCTTAATTTTACTTTACTTTATGGCCATCACCAAGACATCAAGACATAATTAGATAATAAAATTATTTCCAAAACTAATAATAATAAAGATTAAATTTTGCAATATTAAAGTTAAACACCTTTTAAAAACACATGATTTAAATAAAAATAGCTTTAACAATGATCATAAGAAAAGTTAACTTTATTAAATACTATCTAAGTTGAAATTATTGTTTTGGTCTTGAAACAAGGTCTACAAATCACTTATGATTAAGTAATACCTCGTCTTCTAGTAACCCAAACCCAGAAGAAGAAGAAAAATGGAAATTTATCCCAAACAAACCACCAACTAGTCTCTTTAAATGGCCAATAATAACTATTGTCATGGTTTACAAATGAATTATAACTTATTTTACCATCTTTAAAAATAATTTATTTTTAATAAAAGGTTAATTATGTAATTTTACCACACTCCTAAATTTCTTATCATTTCCACCGTACTATATGCAACTCTGCTATTATAAAATTGTTTTACACATCATAATGACAAGTGTTACAATTAAAATCAAAATTTTCAATATAAAAATGTTTTACGAATCACAAAGACAAGTTTTACCATTAAAAAGAAAATTTTCAATTTAATTTTAATGAAAGGTTTAATTATGTTTTACAGATTTTCAATTTAATTTTAATGAAATGTTTAATTATGTTTTACAGATTTTCAAACTCATTGTCCTTTTTGGAGCAAGATGAAGAAGGTAATGATTACATATCTGTGATGATGAGTGAACGGTCATGTGGCGACGAGCGAATTCTAGAACAAAAGATAATAACAATAATAATAAACACTGTTTCAAGTTTCTTGTAATAAAAAAAAAGTGGGTTACTTTAAAATTTTAAATGAGGAAGTATAATTTTAGAATTTCGAGGAAAAAAAAACCTATAAAACATACACGTGTTTTTATTTATGAAATATGGAATATTTTGAAGATTTATGGAATACATATGAAGAATATATATTAAATTATAAGTTTTTTTTTACAATATTTATATGATAATGAAATCAATATAATTCTAGATAATATAGGATGGAGTTAAACACATTTAAAGAAATATAGGTTTGAAATTACAATTTCATTAAAGATTCGTCAAAAAATAAAAAATGGAATATATATATTAAAAGATAAAAATAGTTTATATATAGAGATATTTTTTTTACAATATTCATAATGAAATCAATATAATTCTAGCTAAAATATGATCGAGTTATACATATTTAAAGAAATATAGGTTTGAAATTACAATTTTATTAAAGATTTGTCAAAAAAGAATTGGAAAATGTCAAAATCATAAAAAGTTTAGTTTTCTTTTTCAAAGAAAATAATATCTATATGTCTTATATAATCTTAAATATCACTTAATTCTTAATTATTATTGAAATGTTTTAATATTATACACACAAATTTCTTAGCCACATGAAGGAAAACAAAATTCATTAAAATATTTTAGGTTCATCTTTTTTTTATAATTATTTTTCCTATTGATTCAATTGTTGAGTGCATGCTCACAGAGTGAATCAAATAACAAGATGAAAGATCAAGACAACGTAATGGCAATCAAACAAGGCACAAATTTTGCATGGTAAAACCTTGACAAGAAGTTAAGGAAACATCCATGGGGAAATATATTGAGTATTCTTATTGCTGTGAGGTAAAGTTGACAAGCACTTGTAGAAATGTTTACACAAAACTCCTACCAATGCCTCTCAGGGATAATATTAGTATCAATAATATGTAACTAGCATTGTTATATGAACTACCATGATTACATGAATTATTGTCGTTACATGAACAACCCAGGAAAATATTGTCTTACTATGAAAGTTTCCCATGGTTGTTGTTGTCATAAATATAGAAATCTCCACCTTGACAAAAATTTACCTAATACCTTTCCCAAGCCCATTTATAACCTTTTATGCAAGCGAAGGACTACTCCACCTCCACCAACAACCTATCTTACAAATTGGTATTTAATAGCAATATGATTTGACTTATTGTGATAAGTTAGATTGTTAGCAAAGTGGATAACACTTTGACTACCACATGATGCATTCACCTTGTCTTGTGCTTTTTCAAAATCACCCAATAAACCTTTTAACCAAATTTACTCCTTACATGCATGAAAGATAACTATATATTTTTCCTCAGTAGTGGATAGAGTCATTGTTTCTTGAAGCTTTGACATCCAATAAATAGGTCCACCTACAAGAGTAAAGACATACCATGAAGTAGATCTCCTTTTGTCCAAATCACCTACAAAATTTTAATCAATATATCCACAAGTTGAATCAATGCAATGATTATAGGTGATACAATAATAGGCTTGTGCCTTTAAGATAACCAAGCACTGATGTCACGGTTGCCTAATGGTCTCTACCTATATTTTCCAGGTATCTATTGAAAATACCAACTACATGTGAAATCTCTTGTCTTTTAGATATCACCACATACATTGAGATTCCTATTGCACTAGCATATGGTACACGAGATATATAATCATTTTATTATTTATTACTAGGACCAAAACTTGAAGAAAACTTAGAATGGGAATCCAAAGGGATATTTACTAGTTTCACATCCACATACTTCTGTTATGGTAACCAAACCTTACCATGTTTCTTATCCATATGTATTACTATGCCCAAAATTTGTTTTTCTTCTCCTAAATCCTTCATATCAAATTTCCTAGCCAACATAGCTTTCAACCTACTGATCTCAACCATGATTTTGATTTCTACAAACATGTCATCAAAGTATAATACCCAAATAATGAACATGTCTTAATTTTGTCAATGTCCTTACAATACCATTGAAAATTTAATCTTAATGCTCTAAATCCCTACAGTCTTACAAGAAACATTGTTTTCCATAAGAACAACATCGCCATCAATAGCTTGGTAAGAACAAAACCAACTCCTACATGGACAAATGTGATGTGAAGTAGTAGAATGTAATAACCATGCCTAATGATATTGTGGAATATTACAAACATATATAAAACTTCATCAATAATATGTGAATTTGTATCAACCGGATATGTTTCCTTGATGGATTCATCCTTTGATTATTTCCTCTTTCAACAAACTTTCTTAACATTCCCTCATTTGTTGTATTACCAACATTTTTGATAATCATTTTATCCTTTTGACTGATATTTTGATGTACCTTTCTAATTGCTCTCTCTTTTTTGGATTGACTCCTAGCCACCATTGCTTATGGTGTGTAGGTTTCTACATTGGAATTCCTCTGCATCCACTAAGGCAATAAGGATCCCACAATTGTATCATAATCAAGAGTGTCTTTCATGCTAAGGCTAATATAAGTGACTAAGTGGTTCCAAATTTGAAGAAATGAACTCAATAACATTATTGCCTTATCATATTCCTTGAATTCTCACCCATACTGTTCAATTGGGTCATAAAAGTATTGAAAACATTAAAATGAATGATAAATTTTGGTATATTCTTTCATTTGTAAAAAAAACAACTGCCTCTTCAAATAGATTCCATTTGTCACATATTTTTTCATGTAAAGTCTCTCTATTCATTTCCATGCATGTTGTTGTTTCCTCTCTAACGATATTGAAAATAACATTATCTACTAAATGCAACTAAATTGTACTGATATCTCTTTCATAAACATCTTCCTAGTTGTCCTCAATCGTGCTCATAGTCCTCTTTGTATTTCCTGTCCATGCCTTTTGCAGTTCTTGTTCCATTGAAAAATCATGCATCTTGAACTTCTAGAGCTTGAAGTTATTCTTCCCTTTGAAATTATCCACCTTGAGCTTTACACTGAAATCCTTCACCATTAGCTGTTGTGGAAGAAATATCAAAACTCTAACACAATTGCTTCTTCTCCACAATGCCTTTCCTCTCTGTGAGAGTCACAATTTGAGTATTTGATAACTCTAGCTTTGTTTGGATTCTTATTTCAAAATCCATAACATATGTGGTTGTGTGATTCCAAACACATGAAGAACATAATTGTCTATGAAAGGAAAGAAAAAATTATAGTTATCTTTCCATCTTGACCTTTTAGTGGATCCTTTGATCAACCGACAACAAAGTCATGTCTTATTTAATATATGTCAGCTCAATTTCTACAACAAGGAGACGATGGTTGTTCTTACTCACTAGTTGATCGAGGTCATTCCCAGGTTCCCGCTGGGGACAACGGTCCACTAAATGAGCTGGGTTCTGTTATGGCAGAAGTATATAAAAAGAAAAGCAAAGCATGAATACACTTAGGTCAACACAAAGTATATGGATAGAAAAAATGCAAGAATTCAAACCAATTTATTACTTCTTCTCCATGAAAGATGGAGGAATCAGAATTCTGTATATTACAGTAATGTCCATGGTTATATAGGATGTTGAGATGCTTGGGTGACTAGCTGTTATGTTCAATTACAAAGAAGTTGTAACCGTTTATAAGTTCAACCGTCGAGGCAGACCTGTCGAGGAGAACATTTCGAGAATGATCTGTTGAGGCGGACCTGTTGAGGCGAACCTTTCGAGGAGAAAATTTTGAGGCAAACCTGTCGAGACAAATCTGTCGAGGTAGGAAAAGCAGTCGAAGTTCTATACTTTGTCAGAGCTTGATAACTTGCCAACTGATGGTTGGATCATTCCTCCTTCCTTAAGAAACAATGGTCTCCATTGTGTATTCATTCATGTGAGGAAACTTGTTGGATGCTTCATGAGAAGAGTACCATTTTCCTTTTGTGGGGAGATTTCTAGCTTCATCCACTTGAAACAAGGGAATGGATTTCATCCTTGTAAGGCGTATGCATCATCCCCCAATGGTGTCACAAAGAAGAGGTTCTTGAACATCTGGATGGATGTCTTCGGCTTTTGTTGTCTTCGAGTTCTGTTGTCTTCAGGTTATATTGTCTTCGGGTTCTGCTATCTTCTGGATGGATGTCTTCGGGTTCGAGCTAAAAAGCATTTTCTCCAACTATTTAAGGATACTGTATGGACCATATCGCAAAGGTTTCATCTTTTTGTTGGACCAATGAAGCGCTCCTTCTTTAGATGTAACTAGACCTGATCCCCTATTTGGAATGAATGAGGAATACAATGCTTGTCGTGTTGGGCCTTAGCTTTTGCATTCACTCATTGTAACATCTCATGTTCTTGCTTCTGGATGTTGTAGATTTAATTTCTAAACTTTAATTCTTTCTCCACTTCTCGTGCTTCGAAGTCGGTGTCGTTCGGCTATATTGAGGAACTCATTAAGTCAATAGGCGCTGAGGGTTGAAATTCGTAACAGATATCAAATGGACTATTTCCCATAGAGTTGTGTTGAGCACGATTGTAGCTGTGCTTTATGTATGGAAGGTTGTCATCCCATGTTTGACGATGGTTGTGGTTGTACATGCGAATAAATTGTACAACTAAGTGATTTACAACTTCTGTATGTTTGTCTATCTACGGATGGAAGGATGTCGACAAAGAAAGTCTCGTATCGAGTTGTTTCCAGAGAGTTTGCCAAAAGGTACTGACAAATATAACATCTCTGTCGGAAATGATGGTCGTCAGGAGGCCATAATGTTTCCACACATGTTCAAAGAAGAGATGAGCAATTTGTTGTGTTACCGTAGTCTTCTTGCATGGTATGAGTATAACCATCTTACAAAATCTGTTGACTACTACTAATATCACGTCATGCCGATGTCTGGTAGTAGGATATTCTATCAAGTAGTCCATAGAAATAGATTCCCATGGTCTACTAGGAACTGGAATGGGTGTGTACAGTCCTTGTCGTTGATTCAACAGTTTAGCAATGGCACAAACCACACACGATCGAATATACTTGTGGACGTCAGATTTAAGTGAAGGCCAGTAAAAATACTTTTGGAGGATAACAAGTGTTTTTGCAACTCCAAAATGTCCTGTAGTCTTGCTGTAGTGTGCGTCCCAAATGAGCTTCTGTCGGTGCTCACTGGTCGGTACACAAAGTTGTCTAAGCTTGTATAGCAAGGTGTCTTTCAGGAAGTAGTTACTAGTCGACAACGTGTTGGTATGAAGCTGTCAATAGATTGTAGAGAAATCATAGTCTACCAAATACAATTGTGGCTAAGTAGTGGTGTCGTAACCATGCATACTCATCACTATAGATAGTAGAGTAATCGGTGGCCGGCTGAGAAAATCGGCTATGGCATTGGATTTTCCTTTTCAATACTTAATTACCAACTGAAATTGTTTCAGGTAATTAATCCACTTGAGTTGTTGGGTTGTCTGTGGTTTCGATTGGGTTAGAGCAAACTTCAAAGGTTTATGGTCAGTGAGGATGACCGTTTCCTTTCCAAGAATGTAGTGTCTCCACTACTTGAGATCTTGCACAATGGCATACCTTTCTTTTTCATATGTCGAGTACCTTCTAACAGTGGCGTTGGAATTCTCAGAATGAAATGCGACTAGGTGACCTGACTGAGTGATCACTGCGCCGAGGGCATAGTCTAATGCATTTGTCTCAATCTCAAAGGGGTGATGCAAATCAGGTAACACAAGTACCGGTGCAATACAAAGCTTGTTTATGATTTGTTCAAAAGCTTGTTGTTGTGTCGGTGTCCATTTGAAGACAATTTCCTCGTTTCCTTTCCTTAACTGATTCAAAGGCCATGCAATGTGGCTGAAGCCAAGTATGAATCGTGGATAGAAATTCGCTAAACCAAGAAAACTTCTTAGTTCATGAATGTTTTGAGGAATCGAAAATATATTTGAGGATCTGTACTTTTTCTAGGTCGACATGAATTCTTGCAGAGTCAATTACATACCCCAAATATTTGATGTTCGTCATCACAAATGAGCATTTGTCCATGTTCAGATATAATCGATGTTGTTAGAGAGTGTCGAAGACTTGTCAAAGCTGTTTGGCATTTTCTTCCCATGTTTGAATGAAAATCAAGATATCGTCGAGATAGAAAATGACACATTTACCGATGAAAGGTCGTAGAAGGTCATCCATATATCTCATGAAGGTTGCAAGTGCATTGTTAAGCCGAAAGGCATGACTAACCATTCAAACAATCCTTCCTTGGTCTTGAAAGCCGTTTTCCATACATCAGTGGACTCGATTGGAATCTAGTGGTATCCCGACTTGAGGTCGATTTTCGTAAAGAACTTAACAACTTTCAGATTGTCGATGAGTTCATCAATTCATGGAAGAGGGTATCTGTTCTTCACTGAAATTTTGTTGAGAGCTTGATAATCGATGCACATGCGCCAAGTCCCGTATTTAATTGGAACTAGGAGGACTAGACTTCCACAAGGAGAAGATCTGGGGTGAATATGACACTTGTCGATCAAATCCTGTATTTTCCTGCGAATCTCTTCATTTTAGAATGTATCTTCTATAAATAGATTCGTTAGGTAATGAAGATCCATGACGAATTTCAATGGAGTGTTTTACCTGATAGTGCACAGGTACTCCTTCTCGTGCTTGAAATATGTTCAGGTATTCCTCAAGAATGTTGTCGATTTTTTGTTGTTCTCGGGAGCTGCGTTGGTCAGTGAGTTGACTTGTTGCTATAGTATTCCTAGAATGTTGAGGCTTGATCATGATTAATGTGAACTTTTGAGAATGATTGATAAGCTTCTTTATTTGTTTGGCAGATATTATAACAACCGTTGATGCAGGTTGTCGCTCTGGTATGCCATACCATTGGTTTCATATTTTGATAATCACCTTTTAAGGCTGTGACTGATATGTATTGTGTCGATCCCATAGGTAGGGTTTACCGAAAATGACGTCGACTATGGAAATCAGTGTGTTGGGGCCTGGAAATTTGTAGGCAACAACAACAAGGGATTCTCCCCAGTCAACGTTCCCAACTAGCCCGTGACTGTTTGGTGTAGGGAATCCGTCCGGTTTAAGGTCCGGCTACCGTAGGTCAAGTAACAAAACTAAAAGTTTTTACCAGTTGCGGCTTGGTCCACAGTATATATTTTTGTATTTTTGACCTAAAGTATGATATGCACGTGCCTAATTAACATGCAAGGTGATAAAGGATGCAAGGAGTAGTCAAAGGGTGATGCGCAGGTTCTTACCTCTCGTCTTAGAACTCACAAGCATCTAAATCACATACACAGTAATAAAGTAAATCTAACTATCTACCTATCCCCAGGGAGCCAAATTGTAACTTATTAATGAGTAATGTGTATTATACATGCATTGTAAAGAGAAATTACAGATAGCTGATATTTCCTTCCTAAACAGATGAACGATTAAAGATATTTAAACAATCAGATAGCTAATTGCTTATGAACAACATTCATTACTCATGGTGATAATTTCACAGAATAAACCAGAAATTATTCAAACAAGAAAATAAGTCCTAAGAGTTAGAATGATCTCATAGTTAATGGACAAAAAAGCTGAAAAACGAAATAGTTCATCTTCCACCAATCCATAGCATAACATTTGAACGTCCCACCAAACTTTCTCCGACAGGAAAACAGTAATTCTTTATTGCAAAAAAAAGTAGTTCTTCTTACAATATCTCTTCACGTGTCTAACTGGGAAAAGTCCCTCTTCTCCTCTAAGTCCTCCATGTTTATACAAAAAGAATAAGACTGTTTTGATGCCTATAAATAACTCTTGGGCTTCCCCAACTCTTCGCCTCCCAAAATTTTACTTTCACTAAGTGTTTACAAAATTGCAACATATTACAAAAATGGACAAATATCCACGAGGAGGGCCCCGCTTGATTATTTAGAAATTTCTTCCAAGCTGAAGCCTCTGAGGCGATTCCTTCGAACTCAGAAGGTTCCAAAAAATGAATATTTATCTCGAATTTTGCAGCCTGGTTCTTGATAGCTTCAATTCTGGCTGCACTCAAGCGAAGCTGATCTTCTAATAGCTGCACACTGACTGTGAAATGATCTACCTCATTCCTTAAGGTCTGGTCATCGAGAGCTTTAATGTGCTATCTTCTTCTTTCCTCTTCTTGGTACCTTTTCTGCAAAATTTCCACAAACAAGTTGTGGTCCGAAAAAGTATCTATTCTCTATTCAGCTTCTACTTGGCATCGGTTATAAGTAATTAGAAGTCTTCTAAAGAATTCTGTACATGCCCCTTTTGTCTTTCTAACAGCCTTATTGAACTCCTCGGCTGTGTTGATGGAAAATTCCAATAAGTTGTAGTCCTGCTTAAGGGCCTGTTGATCTTTTGAGGGCAGCTCTGCAGGAGCTTCTTCATTTTTCTCTAGTATTTCCATCCTTGCTGTCAGGACTTCCAGGTTGTCCTGAGATCTATCAACAAAATAGGAGGAGGTCTCCAAAATCTCCTCCAACCGACCATCTACTTGCAAAACCCTGCATCTTTCCTCTTCTATGGCCATCTGCAACTGAAGCATCTTGGCTTTCTGTGCCAGCACATGTTCTTTGAAAGGTTGGAGACTAACTTGTTGTTCTTTGGCTTCCTCTAAAGCTGTTGTCAGCGAGGTAATCTACTCTCAAAGTTTTACCTCCTGTTCTTGATATTGCCTCTCATTCGCCTCCAAAGTGGTCTTTTGCAGCTCTAGATCCTCTATCTTTCCTAGAAGTTGTTCCTTCTCCACCCTCAACTATTGATATTCTTGTTGTACTTTCTCCAGACACTCCTGGGTAGTCTCCATAGATCTTCTCTCTGCTTGGAGAACCTGAAGTTCAGCCTGTGAAGACTTTATCTCCTTCTGCACGTCTTCAAACTTCCTCTTTAACTTATTGTTTTCTTCTCTTTCCTTTCTTAGTGTGTCTTTTACTTGAGAAGAAGACTTCTTAGACTGCTCCAGATCTGTCATTATTCTATCTACATTGTCCTCTGAAGCATGGATCATTGCGGCCCCTACTCTGATAGTGAATCTGGGGTCTCTGTCTGTTTCGTATACAACGGTCGTATCAGTTATCATCTTACCAGACAGGCCCCCTATTTCAACCTTCTTCTCAGTTCTTTTTACTATCCTTTTCTTTTCTTTGTCATAAAAGATAGTATTAAAATCAAGGACCTCTTCCCCTTTCTTCTGTTCAAAGGGGACTAGTATAAGGGTGGGGGCCATAGACTGTCTGGGTGTGCTGACAGTAGGTACTTCAGGGTCTTGAACATTAGGGATCTCCACGTCCTGGGCCTAAATGTCTGCTATGTCAGAGGCTGACTGTTCTGTCACTGTTTGGGTCATCTTCATCCTCTCTGCCTCCTATTTCTTCAGCTCTTTATCTAGCTTCCTTTTTCTTTCTTCTTCTTCGATCTCGGCATCTTCTTCTGCTTTTCTGGCTTCCTCTTGTGTAGCTCTTCTTTTCTCTTCCTCTTCTCCCTTCAGCCACCCTTCAGCTTCTTGGGCTAACCTTTGAGCTTCTTCGTTTCTTTTCCTGGTTTCCTCATCGGCAATTGCTTGCTCGTCCTGCCCCTTCCCACCTTTGGTGGTGATTTTATTTTTAAACCTTTTCCTCAAGGCCGTTATGTTCAATGCACTGTGGAAAATGGACTCTTCTCTATCCTAGTGGTGAGTGTATTCAAAATGGACATTGGCCTCTTTGCAGTGCTCTGCCACCTTGTTGTGGGAGTCATTCCTGTGGAAGGGAATTTCCCCAAAATGAAACTTCTCCAACTCCTCCATGAATTCATCGGCCTTCTTTACCCTAGTAAACTTACAACTCCCCAACCTGAAAGGAAACGGAGGATATGCAGCCTTCTTATGTTCAAATAAGAAACTTCCTATGCCATCTAGGAAGACTTGCCTAACTGACTCTTTGGGAATTATATAGTCTGTGGCATACTTAGGCAGTAGGGAGGGTTCTCTAGAGCCTCCAAACATTCTAAAATAGAGCCCATCCTCAGTCAAATAATAATCAGCATACTCTTCGATCACCTGCAATGCCTCCTCTGACATGCAGTCACATTCTTTTAAGAAAATAAGAGTATATAATGGCATGATAAAATGTTCACAGACCTCCCTATAGTGACTGTGGTACTTGTGAGTCCACAGTGGCTTGTATGCGGAGTAAACAGGTATCCTTTCCCGGTCCCAGATGCACCTTAGGCCGGGGAAAGGTTGATTGCATAGTATGCAATCAATGAGTATGGAGCTCATGTAAAATTCTGACCTTTTATGGGACACTCCTCCCAAAGCTGAGGCCATGCAGGCCGAAAGGCTATTTGACACTATGTTGGCCCAGTTGAAAATGGTCCCCTGTGTTGCGACATAAAAAATTATCGGCATCCACTCCAATTTGAAGCTTTTGCCATGGGCTCTCCCAAAAATTCTATTGAGCATTAAGGCAATGAACCTGTAAGGGGTTCTTAAGCTTGCGGTGTCATATTCCCCCGTCGGTCTAGTTCTAAAGTTTCTTCCAAGCATGAGCATCCTCTTGAGGGTCTCGACGAGGTCCATCCTGATGTTTCTCAGCCAATCTTCAGTTAAATATATTTTTGCTTCTGGCAAGTGGTAGGCCAGGGCTACATATCCAGGGCTATAGGCAGCATAGCCTTGTTTATCAACATTCTCAAGAATCATGGTGGTTACATCTGCCCTGGGTAGAATCCACCCAATCACTTCAAAGCATGGAAAGAGCTCAGGTCTTGTAGCAATCTTCATCAATGAAGACCTTTCTATGTTGGCATATATGTTTTCTTCCTCAAAACCTATATCAGGAACCTCTCGGTGCGTGATCAACCTGTAGATGTCTCCCCACTAATACTCAGGCTCTACACTAGTTATGCATTTGGTGTCTTCATAAATGTATTCGGTCTTGGTGATGAATTCAATGTCGGGTTCCTCTTCGACCACAGGGGCCTTCTTCTTTTGACGCTTAGACATTTCGAGTTTGAAGGAATCTTCCTGTCACATATAAAATTGTAATTGTTAGGTTATTTCTGGACGAATTGTAGAGATTGAGATAACCATGTAAACGTTTTAACTCATCTGCGTTAAACATGACGGTAGTTAATCAAATTAAGCAAATATGTTCACACCAATACTCCTGTCTAGCACTGAAATCGGCTCAGTCAACAAAGCTCGAGTGGGAAACAAGGTCTACGTTAAAATTAAACAACCCCGGGCTCTCTGTAGGCGCCATGACCACTACGCTATGCGGAACAACGGAGGCACTTACTCAAGCCACTCAAAGCTGTTTCAGGAGGTAGCACTATCTATGTGCCTTCTACGGTCCATCTTAAGCTGGGCGATGCTATACTACCCCAGACCGGTTCGGGTTCAAATTCAACCGTGAACCGGGTCGCTCGAAACAACGAGGTAAAACCACGGTCATGGTTTGCAAGATGTGGGTCACCGGAGCAGGGGAAACCAGTCCGATATTCCATAGGGAGGCCATGAAGACCTTCCGTGAATGGCCAAACATAAAATGGGGCAGACTGGTGCAGACAACGTAACGGCCATCCGCACCGGTTTCCCCAACCATCGAGTGCAGGGCAAAAGGCCATAACGGCCACGGCAAGGGAACACCCCATGGGAAACAAAACTCCCTCCGCTCACCTCCGCATATATACATGTTACGATGAAAAACGGCATGAAAACCCTAACCGCAGAAATAAACAACTAAAACATCGAGTCGAACGGAATGGGATAACGAGTACAAGAGCCTACCTAGCACTACTGCGCAACTGGTTGGAGGAAAACCGTTGAGTTTCCACGGCGGAGCCACCTAGGAAAGGGGTACTGACAATGGGGGTCCTGGTTAGCTCGAGGGACAACGACAACGCAACGACGGTTCAAAATAACAATAAAATAATCAACTACCCAACCCCATATATATGTACCCGGTCAACCATAAGCAGCGGGAGAAAACATCGAGCGGTTAAAACACAAGGATCGGAGATCATATGAACATTTACTCTCGAAACGTCGGGTGGTAAAACAACTTGGAGAACCACTGAGGCACCAGAAATAAACTAAACAATAAAAGCATCGGAGCTCGCAAGATTAAAATGTCGGAGCGATAGAGGGATGAGGAGCCGCAACGGCAGAAACGTAAAAGACATTGAGTTCCGCAAAACATCAAA
This sequence comes from Pseudotsuga menziesii, assembly GCA_001517045.1. Taxonomy (NCBI): domain Eukaryota; kingdom Viridiplantae; phylum Streptophyta; class Pinopsida; order Pinales; family Pinaceae; genus Pseudotsuga; species Pseudotsuga menziesii. The sequence continues at coordinate 14,637 of LPNX010622958.1, forward strand.
ATCGGAGAAAAAATCAACTTAATTTCAATCAAGAAACATCGGTTTCACGAAAAATAAAATCAAACCATTGGAAAGACAGCGCTTTTCAACGCCGCAATGGCAGACGCCAAAAACTTAAGGATCGGTGAAACATATCAATGGGATCGAAAAATTAAGGTGATGCGCCATCCGCAACTGTGGAAAACTTAGAGACAATATGTCCCGACGAAAATCCAAACGACAGCCGATTGAGACAAAAGTGAATAAAGGCATCGGAGAAAACAATCGGACCTGTTTGCTTATTACCTTTCCGCAACGGCGGGAGCGCAAGTGACTAAACTTCTGACTCAAACACTCAAAAATGAGTTCGATGGCAAGGTAAACTTAAACAAGTAGTGAAACATTTCTGGCATTGGGAATAGTCTTTCTGCAGAATCATCAAACCAAATCAAAAGTCAAACCAAAGTAAGCAAAAGGAGGGTCCCGAAATTTTTTGAATTTTGGGAAATTGTTACAGCTGCAACAATTGGCGACTACCTGGTGAACCCCAGATTTCTGACTTAACTTCTTCCCAGTACAAGACTGTCTAGTTGAAAAGTTGAATTCTTCTAGATGCTTGTGTTCCTAAGCTGGAAAACCCATGCATTTAAATCATTGAGAAGCATTCCGTTCTTTGGGGAGTGGGAATACTCAAAATATTTGCATGTTCGGATAACTCTTTTGAGGTCTAATAAGTGAGATTTATTTTATTCCTGTCTTTAGGTAGTTTCTAGCTTGGACACCACAGGATCGTAACATATGGTAAACAACATTATTCCTTTGTTCCTCATTCCCATGCCAATTGCACTTTTTGCGCCGTTTGAACTTTTGTTCTTTTGAGTCCTCCATCTGCCTTTCTTTTTGAATTTTACTCAGGCTCCTCTATCCATAGTGTCCTTTTGTGTGAGGGAAGAATTTACTTGTCATCTCACGGACGGAGAAGAACTTTTGGCAATTTGAAATTCATGTTTCTGATACTTTGCTTTGATATGCATTGTTTCTTTAAGGAGTTTTGACTCTTGATAGCCTTTAGGCTTTTCTGAAATCATGGCATGGGATCATTTATATATAGTACATTGTTTACCTTTCTTCCTCTCCGTGAGCCCTTCGCCATCACTCCTTAGGACATTTTAGATGTGAAATGGATGGAGCCTCAAAATAGTATTCTAGACTTCTTAATTCTGAGTTATTTACAGGGGTTAAGTAGGGCTTCAATGAATGCCTGGCCAATTAGGAACACTTTCTACTAGAAGACATTCTATTGTTTTAAAAGCACAGTCTTTTCATCAGGATTTCAGTTAATTAAGAACCCTGATGTTTCCAATGCAACCAAAAGTTTTCCTCTTTATGCAAAACCAAAAAACTAGCAACAGAGCATTAAACCAAAAGAAAACAACATCAATTTATTTATGTACAAAACATTAAAGAAAAAGAAAATTGTGTGCCCACCCTTGAAAATCATTCAATCTAACGAGTTAAAGGGATGGGCTGTGTTGTAGACAAAATACCTATCCATGGTCTAGTTGTACTATTTTTGAAATCGAAACCATATCTACTGGTTTACAGTCATCTTTATCAACCTGAGGAAGTTGAAGGAGCTCAGGATGAGTGTCAATCATAGAACTGGCTTTTCCTAAGGCATGATATCTTAGTTCAAGCTCCATTAGATAATTTCCCAGAACAGAATTAGCAGATTCATTTCCTTCTCCCAACTTAGTGACAGTGTGCTTCATGTAAGGTTCTCTTGAAATTTTGATCTGATTTGGGGTGCCCTTACGAGGTAACCATAAATGAGACCAGTCTGAAGCAAAATACCCCTTTAACCTGGCAGACCAATCTCAGTTCAGAATAAGCCCATACCCATCCGGTATGTCAGCCACCATAATGTCAATAAATTGACATATCTTGTTATTTACAGATAAGCGTATGAGAACATTCTTCATTTATCTCACTACTTTGACACTTGTTCTATCTAGTTGCACTACTTCCCAGGCTGTGGGCTTTGGCTGCCCATTAATCCTTTTGCAAACTTCAAGTGGCATAACATTTACCGATGATCCAGAATCTACCAAGCAATTATGCACGTTATGATTCATCACTTCTAGAGTCAAAAGGAAAGGTGGGGTTTTAGCTTTTTCTTCCCAACTTGGTTCGACGTCTTCTTCCCCCGGTTGGTTTTTAGTGGGTACATATTTTTTAGGCTCCTCAGTCTTTTCAGTGTCTCCTTTGTTAACATCTACCTGTCCTTCCATAAGTTTGGCATGCTCGTTGGTTTTCTCTGTTTCCTGGATGACAGTAGTAACTCCGGGTACTTTATCTTTAATATTGTCATTTAACTGTCTCTTGACATTCTTTTGCAACTTCTTAATCTTCTAGATTGTTGCATCATCTTTAATTATCAGATCCATGTCTTTTAGTGCAGTTGGTATGTTCTCAGGTTTAAGAGTGCTTTTTTTTGTATCGAAAAGTGAGACACAGTCCCATAAGAACATGGTATCATCTTCTAGTTTCTCTATGGTCTTGTTATTCTTTTCTTCTTCCTCACTGTATTTCGTCAATTTAGAATCCAAGAGTTGGTTCATTACCAATGTCATCGAATTTAACCACTGAGGACAGTTCTTTTCAGAATGGGGTTGTTGGTGAAAAGTGCAAAAATTGCCCCCCCCTACCTCTGTTAGATTCATTGATACCGAATTATGTGGAGGAGTTTTCAATTGGTTGTTATCCTCCCTTTTCTAGTGGTAGGGTTTATAAGTTTTCTGAACTTCCCTTTCTTTCTCCAGATCTATTATTCTGTTGGAGAGTTTTTGAATCATTTTTAGCATTCCCTCAAAATCATGTGATTGCTCCTCTTTAGGTTTAGACAGCAATAAGGCTCTTCTCCCGGCAGTTTTTTCTCCAGGTAGCTCGGGATAATCTTCTATAGTTTCCTTTTCAGCCTCTACTCTTTCTGCCTCTTCATAAGTCTCTGCCAACGTAGGTTTGACCTTCATTTTGGCAAACATGGCCAACTCAGGTCCCAGAGCTGAGCTATAATATTCAATTAGGACCTTGTTTGAAGGTCTGTCAGTTTCAGAGAAGTTCTTGAGGTATGTTGAAAACCTTTGATTGAAATGATGTACCTTGTCATTCTTTTCTTTTTTTAATACACCCAGACCTTTCATTAGTGATGCATGCATCTTTTGGGCTGCATATTTACTTCTGAAAATCCTTTCAAAGGTGTCCCAATCGGGGATAGAGTTTGCAAGAAAACCAAAATACCAGGATGTTCCTGCTCCTTTAAGGGTATGCGGGAACAATCTATAGACAACATCCTCATATTCCCTAGCCCTTAACCCTTCTATTTCTAAATAGAAACTTTGCAAGTGGTCGTCTACATCAATCTTTTCATCGGGATCAAACTTAGGCAGCAACTTCTCAAAAGCTTGAGGTAGGTTATGCAATGGAGGTGTTAGGTTCAAAGGTGATCTAGCTTTCCAAGCCGACGGTGGGTTGGGATGATTCACATTTATACCAACCATGAGTGAAAAAAGAAAAGAGGTGGAAGCACAGGAGCCTGAATAAAGAGCACCGTGAGGTGAAACCGGGCTTACTTTCTCCCTAGGTGAAACCAAAACCTGTAAGTCTGTTTCTACAAGTTCTTCCAAACTATAAGTACTTGGGTCGGGACAAAAGCCTACAAAATATTGTTGGTGGGGTAATCTCGGGAAAATAGGTTTCCTCGTCCAGCCATGCACTGGCGGCCCTCCTTCTAGCGCCAGAAACTGTTGGGGCCTGGAAATTCGCAGGCAACAACAGCAAGGGATTCTCCCTAGTCAACGTTCCCAACTAGCTCGTGACTGTTTGGTGTAGGGAATCCGTCCGGTTTGCGGTCCGGCTACCGTAGGTCAAGTAACAAAACTAAAAGGTTTTACCATTTGCGGCCCGGTCCACCGTATATATTTTTGTATTTTTGATATGCACGTGCCTAATTAACATGCAGGGTGATAAAGGATGCAAGGAGTAGTCACAAGGTGATGTGCAGGTTCTTACCTCTCGCCTTAGAACTCACAAGCATCTAAATCACATCCACAGTAATAAATTAAATCTAACTATCTACTTATCCCCAGGGAGCTAAATTGTAACTTATTAATGAGTAACGTGTATTATACATGCATTGTAAAGAGAAATTACAGATAGCTGATATTTCGTCCCTAAACACATGAACGATTAAAGATATTTAAACAATCAGATAACTAATTGCTTATGAACAACATTCATTACTCATGGTGGTAATTTCACAGAATAAACCAGAAATCATTCAAACAAGAACATAAGTCCTAAGAGTTAGAACGATCTCACATTTAATGGACAAAAAAGATGAAAAATGAAATAGTCCATCTTCCACCAATCCATAGCATAACATTTGAACATCCCACCAAACTTTCTTCGATAGGAAAACAATAATTCTTTATTGCAAAAAAAAGTAGTTCTTCTTACAATATCTCTTTACTTGTCTAACTGGGAAAAGTCCCTCTTCTCCTCTAAGTCCTCCATGTTTATACAAAAAGAATAAGACTATTGGGCTTCCTACAAATAACTCTTGGGATTCCCCAACTCTTCGCCTCCCAAAATTTTACTTTCACTAAGTGTTTACAAAATTGCAACATATTACAAAAATGGACAAATATTCACGAGGAGGGCCCCGCTTGATTATTTAGAAATTTCTTCCAAGCCGAAGCCTCTGAGGTGATGCCTTCAAACTCAGAAGGTTCCAAAAAACGAATATTTATCTCGAATTTTGCAGCCTGATTCCTGATAGCTTCAATTCTGGCTGCACTCAAGCGAAGCTAATCTTCTAATAGCTGCACACTGACTGCGGAATGATCTACCTCATTCCTTAAGGTCTGGTCATCGCGAGCTTTAATGTGCTGTATTCTTCTTTCCTCTTCTTGGTACCTTTTCTGCAAAATTTCGACAAACAGGTTGTGGTCCAGAAAAGTATCTATTCTCTGTTCAGCTTCTACTTGGCATCGGTTATAAGTAATCAGAAGTATTCTAAAGAATTCTGTACATGCCCCTTTTGTCTTTCTAACAGCCTTCTTGAACTCCTCGGCTGTGTCGATGGCAAATTCCAATAAGTCGTAGTCCTGCTTAAGGGCCTGTTGATCTTTTGAGGGTAGCTTTGCAAGAGCTTCTTCATTGTTCTCTAGTCTTGCCATCCTTGCTGTCAAGACTTCCAGGATGTCCTGAGATCTGTCAACAAAATAGGAGGAGGTCTCCAAAATCTCCTCCAACCGACCATCTACTTGCAAAACCCTGCATCTTTCCTCTTCTATGGCCATCTGCAACTGAAGCATCTTGGCTTTCCATGCCAGCACATGTTCTTTGAAAGGTTGGAGACTAACTTGTTGTTCTTTTGCTTCCTCTAAAGCTGCTGTCAGCGAGGTAATCTGCTCTCGAAGTTTTGCCTCCCGTTCTTGAGATTGCCTCTCATTCGCCTCCAAAGTGGTCTTTTGCAGCTCTAGATCCTCTATCTTTCCTAGCAGCTGTTCCTTCTCTGCCCTCAACTCTTGATATTCTTGTTGTACTTTCTCCAGACACTCCTGGGCAGTCTCCATAGATCTTCTCTCTGCTTGGAGAACCTAAAGTTCAGCCTGTGAAGACTTTATCTCCTTCTGCACTTCTTCAAATTTCCTCTTTAACTTATTGTTTTCTTCTCTTTCCTTTCTTAGTGTGTCTTTTACTTGAGAAGAAGACTTCTTAGACTGCTCCAGATCTGTCATTATTCTATCTACATTGTCCTCTGAAGCATGGATCTGGGGTCTCTGTCTGTTCCGTATACAACAGTCATATCCGTTATCATCTTACCAGACAGGCCCCCTGTTTCAACCTTCTTCTCAGTTCTTTTTACTATCCTTTTCTTTTCTTTGTCATAAAAGATAGTATTAAAATCAGGGACCTCTTCCCCTTTCTTCTGTTCAAAGGGGACTAGTCTAAGGGTGGGGGCCATAGACTATCTAGGTGTGCTGACGGCAGGTACTTCAGGGTCTTGAACGTCGAGGATCTCCACGTCCTGGGCCTGAATGTCTGCTATGTCAGAGGCTGACTATTCTGTCACTGTTTGGGTCAGCTTCATCCTCTCCGCCTCCTGTTTCTTCAGCTCTTCATCTAGCTTCCTTTTTCTTTCTTCTTCTTCGATCTTGTCATCTTCTTCTGCTTTTCTGGCTGCCTCTTGTGCAACTCTTCTTTTCTCTTCCTCTTCTCCCTTCAGCCACCCTTCGGATTCTTGGGCTAACCTTTGAGATTCTTCGTTTCTTTTCCTGGTTTCCTCATCGGCCTTTGCTTGCTCATATTGCCCCTTCCCACCTTTGGTGGTGATTTTCTTCTTAAACCTATTCCTCAAAGCCGTTATGTTCAATGCACTACGGAAAATGGACTCTTCTCTGTCCCAGTGGTGAGTGTTTTCAAAATGGACATTGGCCTCTTTGCAGTGCTCTGCCACCTTCTTGTGGGAGTCATTCCTGTGGAAGGGCATTTCCGCAAAATGAAACTTCCCCAACTCCTCCACGAATTCAACAGCCTTCTTTACCCTAGTAAACTTACAACTGCCCAACCTGAAAGGAAACGGAGGATATGCAGCCTTCTTATGTTCAAATAAGAAACTTCCTATGCCATCTAGGAATACTTGCCTAACTGCCTCTTTGTGAATCATATAGTCTGTGGCATACTTAGGCAGTAGGGAGGGTGCTCTAGAGCCTCCAAACATTATGAAATAGAGCCCATTCTCAGTCAAATAATAATCAGCATACTCTTCGATCGCCTGCAATGCCTCCTCCGACATGCAGTCACATTCTTTTAAGAAAATCAGAGTATATAATGGCATGATAAAATGTTCATATACCTCCCTGTAGTGACTGTGGTACTTGTGAGCCCATAGTGGCTTGTATGCGGAGTAAACATGTATCCTTTCCCGGTCCCAGATGCACCTTAGGCTGGGGAAAGGTTGATTGCATAGTATGCAATCAATGAGTATGGAGCTCATGTAAAATTTTGACCTTTTTTGGGACACTCCTCCCAAAGCTGAGGCCATGCAGGCCAAAAGGCTATTTGACACTATGTTGGCCGAGTTGAAAATGGTCCCCTGTGTCGCGACATAAAAAATTATCGGCAACCACTCCAATTTGAAGCTTTTTCCATCGGCTCTCCCAAAAATTCTATTAAGCATTAAGGCAATGAACCTGTAAGGGGTTCTTAAGCTTGCGGTGTCATATTCCCCCATCAGTCTAGTTCTAAAGTTTCTTCCAGGCATGAGCATCCTCTTGAGGGTCTCGACGAGGTCCATCCTGATGTTTCTCAACCAATCTTCAGTTAAATATATTTGTGCTTCTGGAAAGTGGTAGGCTAGGGCTACATATCTAGGGCTATAGGCAGCATAGCCTTGTTTATCAACATTCTCAAGAATCATGGTGGTTACATCTGCCCTGGGTAGAATCCACCCAATCACTTCAAAGCATGGAAAGAGCTCAGGTCTTGTAGTAGTCTTCATCAATGAAGACCTTTCTATGTTGACGTATATGTTTTCTTCCTCAAAACCTATATCAGGCACCTCTCGATGCGTGATCAACCTATAGATGTCTCCCCACTGATACTCAGGCTCTACACCAGTTATGCATTTGGTGTCTTCATAAATGTATTCGGTCTTGGTGATGACTTCGACGTCGGGTTCCTCTTCGACCACAGGGGCCTTCTTCTTTTTACGCTTAGATACTTTGAGTTCGGAGGAATCTTCCTGTCACATATAAAATTGTAATTGTTAGGTTATTTCTGGACAAATTGTAGAGATTGAGATAACCATTTAAACATTTTACCTCATCTGTGTTAAACGTGACGACAATTAATCAAATTAAGCAAATATGTTCACACCAATACTCATGTCTAACACTGAAATCGGCTCAGTCAGCAAAGCTCGAGTGGGAAACAAGGTCTACATTAAAATGAAACAACCTTGGGCTCTCTATGGGCGCCATGATCACTATGCTACACAGAACAACGGAGGCACTTACTCAAGCCACTCAAAGCCGTTTCAGGAGGTAGCACTATCTATGTGCCTTCTACGGTCCGTCTTAAGCTGGGCGATGCTATACTACCCCAGACCGGTTCGGGTTTGAATTCGATCGTGAAACGGGTCGCTCAAAACAGTGAGGTAAAACACACTCATGGTTTGCAAGATGTGGGTCACCGGAGCAGGGGAAACCAGTCCGACATTCCACAGGGAGGCCATGAAGACCTTCCCCGAATGGCCAAACATAAAATGGGGCAGATTGGTGCAGACAGCGTAACGGCGTATTGGCCATCCGCACCGGTTTCCCCAACCATCGAGTGCAGGGCAAAAGTCCATAACAGCCATGGAAAGGGAACACCCCGTGGGAAACAAAACTCCCCTACTAACAGTACCAAGAATCGCCTCCGCATATATACATGTTATGACGGAAAATGACGTGAAAACCCTAACCGCGGAAATAAACAACTAAAACATCGATTCGAACGGAATGGGATAACGAGTACAAGAGCCTACCTGGCACTGCTACACGACTGGTGGGAGGAAAACCGTTGATTTTCCACGGCAGAGCCATCTAGGAATTCGGTACCAATAGCGGGGGTCATGGTGAGCTCGAGGGACAACGATAGCGCAGCGACAATTCAAAATAACAATAAAATAATCAACTACCCGACCCCATATATATGTACCCGGTCAACCATAAGCGACGGGAGAAAACATCGGGCGGTTAAAACACAAGGATTGGAGATCATATGAACATTTACTCCCGAAACGTCCGGTGGTAAAACAACTTGGAGAACCACTGAGTCACTGGAAAGAAACTAAACAATAAAAGCATCGGAGCTCGCAAGATTAAAATGTCGGAGCGATAGAGGGATGCGGAGCCACAACGACAGAAACGTAAAAGACATTGAGTTCTGCAAACCATCAAAATCGGAGAAAAAATCAACTTAATTTCAATCAAGAAACATCGGTTCCGCGAAAAATAAAAACAAACCACCGGAAAGACAACGCTTTTCAATGCCGCAACGGCGGATGCTGAAAACTTAAGGATCGGTGAAACAAATCGACGGGATCGAAAAAATTAAGGTGATGCGCCATCCGCAACTGTGGAAAACTTAGAGACAATATGTCCCAACGAAAATCCAAATGACAGCCGATTGAGAAAAAGGTGAATAAAGGCATCGGAGAAAACAATCGGACTTGGTTGCTTATTACCTTTCCGCAACGGCGGGAGCGCAAGTGACTAAACTTCCGACTCAAACACTCAAAAATGCGTTCGATGGCAAGGTAAAATTAAACAAGTAGTGAAACATTTATGGCATTAGGAATAGTCTTTCTGCAGAATCATCAAACCAAATCAAAAGTCAAACCAAAGTAAGCAAAAGGAGGGTCCCGAAATTTTTTGAATTTTGTGAAATTGTTGCAGCTGCAACACGGTGCCACATCATAGAGTACTTCTTCTTCAAAAGGATTAATGAAGTAGGCGAGTTTGCATTTTCGTGTGATCCTTAATTCCTGCCCATCATTCATCCAATAGATATTGAAAGGCTAAGGATGTGGAGTGGTGACAATAACTAATTTCTTCACAAGATATTTAGAAGAAAAGTTCTTTTGCCTACCATTATCCACAATAAGATGTAATGGATTTTTCTGAATCCATATCCGTGTATGGAATAGCCGCTCTCATTCCTCCTCATCGACGATCATCAAGGCTATCGAAGTGGCTAAGGTCGAATCTAAGAGAGTTGATGCATTTGGGTCAAATTCTACCAGGTTTCTATTGGACAAGTCAGATGTCGACAATTTTTCCAAAAATGTCTTCCGAGCTTTGCATTATGACGTATCATACCATGTTGAAATATTATAATCACACCATTTCTCGGTAGGATTTTGTTTTCCATGATCCCTCTTGTCTTTCTGAAAGTTCTTCTTTGGATGATCGGGATTTGGCAGTGTCGGCTGAGAAGGGTTCTTGAACTTGTCGGAGTCGACTGGTGACTTCTTGTTGGATGTTCAACCAATTGGCTTGTTCTCTAAATTTGTTTTTCCTTTCTATTTAGCTTCAAGCTTGCTGGCGTAATGAAATGAATCCGCAAGTGTACTAACTATCAGAAAATCCATCTCTTGCTGAATGTACAGGGATAAATTGCTGACGTTCTTTAGAACAAGCAATGTCTCTTCTTCTTGGATTCCAAGTCTAGCCATCAGTCGATAGAATTCATCAGTGTAACTATGTATGGACTGGTCTTTCCATTTCCTTAGTTGTTTCCACTTCTTATACTTATGTTCAAGATACTTGGGTGGTTAGAACTCCTTTCAAGCATATTCGACAAATTTTACCCATGTGTCAATGGGGTCTTATTCTTTTTCTATCTTTGTTGATATAATCTCCCACCAGCAGTGTATGGAGGTTGACATCTTTAAGGATGCAATGGTGATGTTTTTCGCTTCGGAGAGTTGATTCACTGCATAGTAAGATTCCAGTTGTTGCACCCAATTGTTGATGAATTCTGCATCAATCTTGCCTTCAAGGTTCGGTATGTCCAGATTAATTTTCACTTTGAAGGGGATGATTTTATTGAAGTGATGTTGTATCGAGGATTCCCCAGAGTTCGAAGTGACTTGCATGAGAATCTCACTGAACTCGAAGAAAATTTTGGTCCGCTGGTAAGCCAGTGATTTTTCTATGAGTTGCTCTGTCTCGTCAGTTGCATGTCTATCGTCTGCTTCTTCGGACATATTTTCTGAAGTTGAATGAAGTGTCTGCTTATGTTGTTGAGTTTGTGAGCATTTTTTAACAGCCATAAGTTAAATAACTTCAATGAAAGTGCTTATGTAACTTAATATTTGAACAAGATATACCTTTGATACCAATGATACAGGTCGTGCCCAGGTGCACGCTGGGGATAGCAGTCGATTGAACGAGTTGAGTTATGTTATGGTGGAAGCATACAAAAATAACAACAAAGCGAGAATACACTCAGGTAGACAGAAATTATATGGATAGAAAAAATGAAAGAATTCGAACCAATTTATTACTTCTTCTCCATGAAATATGGAGGAATCATAATTTTGTATATTACATTAGTCTACATTCTTATAAAGGATGCTGAGACGCTTGGGTAATTTTGTATATTACATTAGTCTACATTCATTATGTTCAATTACAAAGAAGTTACAACAGTTCAAAAGTTCAACCGTCGAGGCGAACTTGTTGAGACTGATCTGTCGAGGTGGACCTGTCGAGGCAAACCTGTCGAGGAGGACCTGTCGAGGCGAACTTGTCGAGGCAAACCTGTCGAGATGGACCTGTCAAGGAAAACCTGTCGAGATGGACCTGTCGAGGCAAGTGAAGCAATCGAAGTGCTAGACTTTGTCGAAGCTCGACAACCTACCAACTGCTGGTTGGATCTCTAGTGACTTCTTAAAAGATGAGGGATTCCTTTAATCAATTGAACACTCCATGTTTGTGGCATGTAATCCAAAACAATGGTTGGGAAGTAATTTCTTCTTTTACAATTATCTCTTCTTTACATGATTAAATATATTGGCGTCACCTACTTGTCACCTTTCAATAGTAAGGCGCATAACTAGGGAAAACAATATGCAATTAACTATGTTGACATAGATTCCCTTACCTTAGGGCAGTGTTTCATTAACTATTATCCCTTACTTGAAACATATGCAATAATTCCTAGTGAATTTTTAGGCTAGAAAGGTGGATTTCATTCACAATAAGACCAACTAATCAGGTTGAATCTAATGTGTTGTTGCTCGGTAGGGTGGGTGTACACCTTGATATATAGGCCCTATTTGAGGCACTAATCCGTGACTAGATTAAAATTTTGTTGATTGGGATGATGGAGATGGTGGTGATTGAGGCCAATAATTGTGAGAAAGGAAAAAATCAATCCCTCTACATTGTGTTGTCCCAACATTTCTTAGTAGTTACATTTATTTCAATTGTAGGAAAATGTGAGCCCAAGCATCCTTCTCTAGAAAAAATTGAGCCACATGTTCCCCTTCATGTAAAACCTATGTGAACTGGGCCTCCTTCACATTATTATTGACTTTTAATTCCAACTCATGGATCCAAGAGAATGTGCCATCAAATTCTTTATTGTATATGGCATCTCCTTCGCTAGAGCATGTCCAAGAAAATGTTGGCAAGTTCTCTTGTGGTCTTCCACTTGAGAATGTATTCCAAAACAAAAAAAGTAACCCTTCAACAATGATTATTTGGCTATGGTTTCTCAACAGGCATTTCCTCACATCCTCTAGCATATATCTTCTTGACCATGTTGGCTGCAATTTCCTCCTCATATGATTTGCTTCCTCTTGATGTATTCTATGAACTTCTATATGTAGTGTGCTTCAAATAGTGTTTCTAACTAGATCACGTTTCTAGGACTGCTACCTTCAACTCTCCTTTCATTTCATGATGCCCAAATTATTTTCCTTACATTCTCAAATACAACTTATTGAGTAAGCATGAGCCCATATAGAGAATTTGTAGTGAAAGAAATAACAAGATGAAAGAATGAGAAAACACAATGAATTTCAAACAAGAAACAAATTTTACATGGTAAAACCTTGAGAAGAAGTGATAAAAACATCCACAATGCATGGTATTGGTATTCTTATTGCTCAAGGGTACAAATATTATAAACAGCCATAAGAGGGCTTACACATATTTGTCTACCAATGCCTCTCAAGGAGACATAAATATCAAAATCATAAAGTCTAGCATTGTTACATGAATTTTCGTCGTTACATGAACCACCTAGATAAATATGGTTTCCCTATGAATTTTTCCCATGGTTATTGTTGTGTCAAAGCTAGCATCAATTTCACGTTATATTACCAGAACACAAAAAGAGCAGCGATAGCAACACTGTCCTTCAGGGTTTGCATGGATTTTTCACTTACATGGAGCTTGAGCTCTTAGCAACTTTTACATACTCTTGACACTCGAGCTAGAATTCGAAAATACTAGAGGGTTGAGATGGAGAGTGCTAAGCACCCCGCTGCATACTCTTAAAAATTATGTCAGAGAATCTGCAGCGGGTATGGCCATCAATATAACATTCTTATGCACATCCTGATGGAGAGCATAAGTCCATATGGGTGGGTGAACATCCATGCATTTTAGCCCATCCATACCATGCGCTGTAATGAGTAGATAATAAGTTTCTTTTCAAAACTAATAATAAAGATTAAATTTTGCAATAATAAAGTTAAATGTTTTTATAAAATATATGATTTAAATAGAGCTAGCTTTTAGGATGATCATAAAATAAATTAACTTTTAGAAATACTTCCTAGGTTGAAATTATTGTTTTGATACTTACTAATAATTGGCTAATATCTCATCTTCTTAAAATGTAAGAAAACAAATTAATAACGAAAACAAAGAAATATAACAAATTGTATATTGAACCATTACAAACCACCAACTACTCTCTCTCTGAATGGCCAATAGTAACTATGGGTACAGTTTGAGAATCAATTATAACATAATTTACCATTTTCAAAAATAATTTATTTTTAATAAAAAATTAATTATATTTTATATGTGATTTGATCACACTTCTAAATCTCTTATCATTTCCACGCGACTATGCTATGCAATTCTGCTATCATAAAGTTTTACAAATCAATAATGACAAGCTTAATTTTCAATTTGATTTTAATGAAAGGTTAAATAATGTTTTATACATATGATTTGACGACACTTCTCAATCTTTTATCATTATAAAATTGTTAGCGTGCTAAATGTCTTTCAATATCACAACACGTGTTTTCAATATCATTGTCTTTTGTGGTGCAAGATCAAGACGGTCATAATTACAGTTCTTCTAATACAAAATCGAAATCTAATAATGACTATTAATTCTAATAAGTCACGATTCTAATAATTTGAACCATTCAATTGTCTATTTGTAAAAACGTATTTTTATAATATTTTATTATTTTAAAAAAATGACAGGCGTTAGCTTTAAGATGAGCATTTAAAGGAGTTACCTTAGTGGGCCTCCCCTACCGAGTTGTAGAATCCTCTTAGAGAGGACTAGCACATCCACAATATTTTGATAGACAAACGACATCGATAGACTATTTAGGGCCAGCAAGATGGATCGATTGATTTTCAACAAGATGGATAGATTTAAACACCAACTCCATACTTGGAAGAATGACCTAAAATTAAAAGAAAATTTGAAAATAAAAATAAAAATGGAGGACAACATGAGACAACAAATATGATCCCTTAGATATGTGTGTTTGACTAATTTTCATTCAAGTATATGTCAAACCATAGTAGCATACTTTGTTCTTAAAGAGCATCTCTTGCTCACTTTGAAATGTTGCAAATAAGACTTACAACCCTATAAATAAGGTTCTTTACATGCAAATATAATTAGCAAGAAACCATAAGCTGCCAAAACCATGTGCCCAAAACCACTTTCATCTACCATGTTCCCAAAACCACTTTCATCCTTACTCATTTTGAATTCAAGGTGAACCCTAAAGCAATTTAAACATTAATTAATTAATTCCAAATGTAAGTAATGGTAAATACTTAGTTACTTTGTTTTTAAAATAATTAATAACTAAGAGTTTTCTCTCTTACAATGCATTATATTTTTGTTTTATTCAAGAGTAATTTTTGCTATAAAAAATATGTTTAAAAAAAGAATGATTTTTTAAGTTTAAAATTTAATGGTTGATATTTAATATTTCATTAAAATTATTGTATACATTTAACTATATATAAATGTTATACACAATGTTGTATATTTAATTAAAAATATTATATATAAGAGATGGACTTCAATATCTTATTAAAATTTTTCATTATCTATTTTTTTCTATTAATATCTATATTAATACTCAAATTATGCTATGTGTCAAACCAATACATGTCTATCCCTTATTATTAATTACGCCGTAGGATTTTTCTCAATGAAAGAAGCTGTCCCAAAAGATTCCTCGTCTCCCTGGCCATTAACATCCTGACATGTGTCGCCTGGTTATTGGCAAGTTTAATCGTTAAACTTTCTGCTTATTGTATCCTGTGCTCCGGCAGGGATGGAAGAAGGCAGCATGAAATTGATCGGTTGGTTTTTTGTGTCAGGATTTATTCTGTCTATTCGTATTCTTTCTGCCAATTCCATGCTTGTCTTAAACTTGCTCTGGGTTCTTTTTTCTTGGTCTGGATCTATATTTGGCGGAGATTAAAGAACCAGAGAGAAAATTTAGGTTATTGCAGCAGGTACCAAATTCAAAACTCACATATAAAATATTTTTTTATGGCAACGAAAATATAAAATTGTCAAATTGAGACCTGTCAAATTCAGACCTCCTTGTTTTTTTTACGACTGTTTTTTTCATGCAGTTTACACAGGTTTTTCACACCGATTTGGGATACGCCAACATCAAAAGTCGAAAATACTATGTTCGACATTTATTTATTTGAAAATATGAAACTTCAAAGATCGAAAATGTCGCAAATCACATATTGCGGAATCCAAAATTGGACCATATGGTGTTTCTGCAATCGTACCAGTAATTGCCGATTTTTAATTTTGTTACGTCACGTCGTGGTTAAATTTTGCGGTTCTTATATCCTGTAATCGTGAAGGGACGCAACATGGAATTTAGGTGCGTAAAATGGTGGCATGGAGTTGAAAATATAAAATTGTCAGATTGAGACCTGTCAAATTCAGACCTCATTGTTATTTTCACGCAGTTTACACAAGGTTTTCACACCGATTTGGGATACACCAATGTCAAAAGTCAGAAACACTATGTTTTACATTTATTTATTTGAAAATAGGAAGCTTCGAAGATCACAAATGTCGCAAATCACATGTTGTGGAATCCGAAATTGGACCATATGGTGTCTCTGCAATCGTACCCGTAATTGCCGATTTTTTATTTTGTTACGTCACGTCGTGGTTAAATTTTGCGGTTCTTATATCCCGTAATCGGGTAGGGACGCAACATGGAATTTAGGTGCGGAATATGGTGGCATGGAGTTGATCGGTTAAGTACACATTCTAAAAACGCTCAGGCTTTATTCTGTTCGTTCGTATGGATTTGATCGGTACCGTCTTTTTTCGCCAAGTGGATTACATGTTTTCACGATACTTCTATCTGTTGTTGTGCTTGAATGGATTGATGGACTCAATGGATTGATTTTCAATTGTGGATCCTTCTTTCCAGTTGGTGTTTACTGTGTTTTTCCGACGGTTGGCTTCCGTGTTTTCACAACACCGCTATAAGTTGTCCTAAAGGATCGGTGCTGGAAATTATTTTCAATTGAGGATTTTAGACAAAGAAGAGGCGCACAGGAAAGGTGCCAAATCCTACTCTCAGCTCATGCAAGTGGGGACGGATTCGACCTAGAAATTCCTGAAAAGGTTCAAAGGATTCCCAACGACTGGGAGGATGAAGTTTTAGGGGTTGTCAGTGTTACTGGAAGAACCTTGGAGCAGCAACAAAACTATTGGGTCTTTAAGAACTTACTCATCGGTCTCATTCTTCGTTTCTATCTGTTGGAACCTGCACAACCTGCACCTCAAGCTCAGCTACTACCTCTGGTTCCACAAGTGGCTCCACCCACAGCGAATGCTCCTACGAGCTCTGTTGCTTCCCCAACCACCATGTCATCCCCTCCTGCAACCTCCATTCCACCTCCACAGAGCCGAGCCTCCACCCTCCCTTCGAGCAATTTCACCTCCAACCCAGTCTTGGTAAAAAAATCTGCACCTCTCCCAACTAAGCCATCCCCTGCAGGTGCCATTGAGGAGGAAGATGCCACGAGCAATGAGGAGATGAACACCTCTAGTGGAAACCTCGCGGACAAGTCAAGCAAGCTAGCGCAGCCTGATTTCACAGGTCACAGTTTCCCAATTGAGGAGGAACCCTTTCAAAAACTATAATCGGGATTCTTCAAGCTTTTTTTTTTGTTCAACTACATGTGGATCTGCAAGACATACTCAAGTTTTTCTCTCTCTTCTATCTTTGCAAACATGGACTCTATTTGTCAGGAACTCCCAGAACATGGAATTTTTGTATATGTATTTTTTTGGTGTCTATTTTCCCTCCTGAAGGGAGGGTTCCAGTTTTGGGGACCTGTTTTCCCTCCTGGAGGGAGGACCTAGGTCATTTCTAAACTTCCATGCTTGCTTCCCATGAGTAGGTCTACATCTCAGTACTTTAACTTTATATGTACCACTATATTTTCTTCTTAATAGATTAGCAACTTACAAAAAAATAAAAAAAAATAGCTATCTTTACAAAGCTTAGTTGGTTGTGCCTATCGACCTTCATCGACCACTTTACTTGTGGCTATGCTAGTTTATAAATTAGTGTAATAACAAAGCTATGTCGTATTAAAAATTGACGTCGACAGATGTCATTGTCACAAAGGTCAACTATGGAATATGAAATCTCATTTTAAGCGGAGATGAACAATATGTCGCATTTAGGTTTACAAACTCATTTAAAGATACTAAGGAGTTTGATATTGAAAAAAAAGCTACCAAATGTAGCATACCCTTCACTTCTACCTTTGAAAACGTCGGTTATGTAGAGTCAACACCAACACATATTCAATATTAAAAAAATATCTCTAGATGCGAGTGACACACGCATGGACCACATGGGCCACTTGTCGCAAGGGACACATTAGACAAAATTTAAACTCAAACTAGGCCTCCTAAGGAAAACTAATAAAATAATAGTATAAATAATAAAATAATATTTATTAATTTTGGAGGAAGAAAAGAAAAAACTACTTTTTTGTTTGTATTTTCGACATATCTCCCTGTGTTTTTACTCAAATTTGGATCAAGAGAGCTCATTGGATGCGGAATTAAATTCCGCATCCAACGAGTACCCACTTGCCATACTTTTGATGGGACCTGCTAACCCAAAAACAAGAAATACCTGAAAAAACTTTATGATGATGTCATCATCACATTTTTTCAGGTATTTCTTGTTTATGGGGTTGCAGGTCGTGTCAAAAGTATACCGAGTGGGTACATGTTGGATGCGGCGTTTAATTCCACATCCAATGAGCTCTCCCAATCGAAAATTGAGTAAAAACGCAAGGAGACGAACAAAAAAGGTAGTTTTTTTTTATGATACCTATCCCCAAATTTAGATTAAAAAATTGTTTAAGATGTGAACCCTTTTTTAATTTTAAAGCATTTTGATTGGATAATACATGATGACATGGAATTTGTATTATTTTTGGAAGGCCCGTTTTAAATTGAAATTTCCTCTAATGCATGGCATAGGCATAGAAACGAAGTGGAAGGAAGAACGAAGGTTTTAGATGCCCAGGGTGGCGAGCTACTAGCCAACCCCACGGGAAATTGGGATGTATAGTCAAAACCTCGACTGTAGAACATGTGAGTAGATTGAGTGTCAAACAAGTGGAGTGGAGCCAGGGACATGGCACAGAGCATGTGGACCTGTCTCAACCAGAATGACGAGCACTTGAGCAACCTGGAAGCAAATTTTAATTGACGGAATTATGCCTTTCTTCCGCAACGATGATGATACTGTGGGTGTCAAACATGAAGGATCATGGCATGGGAGGGGATACATATGCAGCCACAGAAATATCCACAACAGTGGTACAACCTGGACGACACCAAGATAACGACGCTGATAAAACGTGTCTACAAGGCATCAAACAATTCCATTGTTGAACAGCTACTTCAGGAGCTACAACCCTCTGACCATCTGACTCGTGAGGATGAATATGAACCATGCCCCATCTCGGAGAAGACATTGGAAGCAACGGACGGAGATGTTGCACCCTAAACTCTCCACTGCCATCCTTGGTTCTATCTGTGACTTCAGTTTTTTTGGACATCTCTATTTTACAAATGTCTCATTTTCATGTCAGTCCATAGCCTCTTTTTTATTTTATGTGATATATCGGTCAAGGTACATTGCTCTGGGAAGGGTAGACCATTTTCTTTTTTGAAAATTCCCAACATAAACTATAATTTTTTACAGACTAGGCGAATGGCCAAATAGTATCAAACCCCCGTAATAGGACTATGATACTCTGTATTGTGTTTTTTTTGCTTTATTAATATGAATCTCATTGCTCCTTAAAAAAATATTAAAACAAGAACCACGAGGTGGCAATGTCCTGCGGCATTGGAAACCATATTTTAATTTTTAATAAATTACATCATGGCTAGTTGGTGATTGATTTGTTTACAGCGCTGGGTGCGTTGTACAAATAAAACAAAGTGTAAACCATTGTGACATAAATTCGATTTAAAATGTTCACTTCTCTAATGGTTTCGTTTTGGAATTTAGTTAAAATGTTTACTTTTCAAATGGTTTTGGTTTTGGTTTTTAGAGTTTTTTTCGAGTTAGGACTTCAAAATTTCTAATTTATTTTGCAATTTTTGCACTTGATAATTGGACTATAAAACTTTAAGCTCAAATATGGGTAATTATAATTTAAACAAAATTATATCAAATTTACAATTATATAAATCACCAAATTTTGACTAAATCGGGGCAATTTAGTTAACCCTAAGGCGAAAAAGCGTTGAAGCACATATTCTTTTCTTCCATTCGAATTAAAGAAATCTCTATTTCTAAGTTTGACTGGGAAATAAAAGTATCTGGCCCTCAAATATTTTTTTATGTATCCCTTTAATTTAAAATAATTTGAATTAAATAGATTATCTGTGTATGCTTATGATAGAGCTCTATGGGAATAAACATCGTATGGCCTCAGAGTTGACGTGTATCACTTTAATTCTATGTAACCGTTGACAGAGACTTATGCCAAAACTAAATATCGGACGACGAGAGAATAGTGGTGTATCATTTTAATTCTATAAAATCCTATTTAAATAAATATATTATAGATGTATGGTTGAGTGCTACTATCAAATTTCTATATATGACGGTGGGAAATAAATATAGGGTGGTTAGAGAATTGCCATGTGTAAGTTTCATTAAAATATATGATGTAGGTATGATAGTGTGGCACGACGACAGTCTGCTTGATAAACGTTATCTACATGTCGAAGACAAGTAGAGTTTGAGGGGTGGCGGACGTGGATTCCCACCGTGTGATCTCTCTTTGAATCCCCTGCTCTTCATTTACTTAGCATCATTCTTCCATCTCAACATCTGAAGAAGTCAGGGAATACAGGAGGAGGAGGATAAACGTTTCTCAGCCCTCTGAATTCTAGAGTTCAGTTATTGAAATTATTACTGGTAATCTGAATATGGCTGCAATGCTGAGATTTGGTTCTATCAATGTGTTGTAATGCTGAGATGTGGTGTTATCAATGTGTTGGTGTTGATCATCTTGGCTAGTTTTCTGGTCACCATAATCCACACCGCTTCAATGGAGAAATTAGAAGAGAACAACAAGGTATAGAAGAAGATAGTGGAAGGTGCAGAAACATCACCGTACTGGGATAAAGTCAAAATCTAGGCTGGCAAGGCCTCTGAGAAATTTCCTAGTTTCAAGAAGACAAAAGCATCGGCTTCCCAGTAAGACTAGATAGATATGTTTCTTGAATGGTCTTTTTCCATGCGTTCATGCTGGTTCAGCTGGTTAACGTAAGACCAACACATTCTAAAAAAAACTCCTGAAAATTGAACCCATGGAGTCTATTTTCCTAATGGGTAGGCTATTCCATCATTTTGCAGAGCCTAGCACATCATGAATATGCTTTCTCTGAGGTGATTTCCATTTTTCTCATCAATTTTTTCTAGTTACATCAATTGACTTTGAATTTGTAATGGGTAGGCTATTCCATCATTTCGCAGAGCCTATCACATCATGAATACGCTTTCTTTGTTGCAATTTTCTCATCAATTTTGCGTAGTTACATCAATTCACTCTGAATTTGCAGTAGGGTTATACATGATTTTGCAGTGGGTTTATTATCCTTCATTATCCACTAACATAGTAACTAATTACGTCTATGTATTTTCAACAAATTTACATGTTTGAAGCAAGATGCATCTATGTATTTTTGCATTATGCTGGAAAAAACATAACTAATTACATCTATGTATTTTCAACAAATTTACAGGTTTGAAGTAGATGCATCTATGTATTTTTGCATTATGCTGTAAAAAAACATAAATCCACACAACGTATGGAGAAAATGCAGCATCTACCTTGAAGAAAGATTATGAGGATGCACTCCAACTGACCGCTTGTCGCCTGGTTCAATTACGAAAAAACCACAATATTGGAGATTGTGTTTCTTTAGCACTGGAGATACAGAGGAGGGATTATGAATGTGCAATCTAAATTTTTTTTTTTTAAGGAAATCTCCAATGAAATCGAGAGGTTTCGGAGGGCATTAAGTCTTCCATAATGGTTTCGTGGTTGAGTCATCCAAAGAGCCTAATTCCCATACACGACATTCCTGGTATGATTTAATGTGGAAATAAAGAGGACAAGTGAGGTGATGGCGCAAATGAGAGGTGAGGTGATGGTGCAAAGGACAGGAGAAAGAAAGCTACTTTCTAGAGGTGAAAGAAAGTTGAAAGTTGTTTCTGGAAAGTCCACGAGAGTTCCGTGGTGATGAAAGCACGTCATTCCTGATATGAGGTGATGGGAAGAGGACTTAATTATTGCTGATGACATTGCGTCGCCTCCTTATGGGGCACCAAACTCAAGATTCACATCATTTTTTTATGACCAATCACATTGTAGATAAATATATTTTAATACAAATTTGTTTAATAAATAAAATTCGAACTATACAAAATTTTATAGTAAAAAAAATCAAAACTTACGACCGGATTAATATAACTCAACAAATCATATATATTTTGCTAGCGCAGGACATAAAAAATAAATTATATATATATTGTATATATAATTCAAATTAAAAAAATATAAGCTTGTTACGATTTATAGTATCTAGTATGAAAAGATTTCAAAACTTAAATCTAAACCATAACTTACATATTATGGATATCGGATATAGATTCAAAACTTAAATTTTAACAATATCTTATATATTATGGATTTCAGATATAGATTCAAAAATTAAATTTAAACCATAACTTATATATATTATGGATTTCGGATTTCTATATCATATCTAATAAGTGTGTTTTAAAATAAATGTGTATATTTCACATAACTCATAGTAATGTTTTGAACGACAAATACATAAATATTTTACGAGTTAAAATATTACATTCAAGTTTAAGAGAGCAACTTAAATAATATAAAGTTAAATGTTTTGAAAAAATAGCAAAAGCTATACAACTTTTTATTCCATGGAAGCTTGTTTTAAAGAGGCTTGGGTTATGGAAGTCAATCCATTCTCACATGTATGGTGCCAAGATGAGCATCCTTATGTGGGAAATCATGTATGGTGCCAAGGTGAGTATGCTTATGTGGGAAATCATGTAGGTTAAGGTGAGTATGCTTATGTGGGAAATCATGTAGGTTAAGGTGCACTTTCCATGAAGGGCTCACCTTGAGATAGTTAAAGAGAAGAAGGTGTACCATTAGACTAGGCTAGTGGTAGATAGTAAAAACATGCTGCAATCTCCAAGAAAACAATTAGGAAGCTTGTTAACTAGCTATTAAATTTAGTTAGTTGTAGTTTGATTCTTTCAAACCATTGTAATAACAATTCTTTATATAATATTGTTTACTATTCTAAATACGATATGGTTATTTTTCTCCATTTTTGTGATCTACTCTTTTTTTATCAAGTATTCCACATGATCCTTACCTTGTTCTCTTATACTACTTATTATTTTCCTTGTTCTCTAATACTACTTATTGAGTAAGCATGAGCTCATATAGAGAATTTGTAGTGAAGAAAACAACAAGATGAAAGAATGAGAAAACATAATGGAATTCAAACAAGACACAAATTTTACATGGTAAAACCTTGAGAAGAAGTGATAGAAACATCCACAAGGCATGATATTGGTATTCTTATTGCTCAAAGGTACAAAGATTATAACATCCATGGGAGGGCTTACACGTATTTGTCTACCAATGCCTCTCACGCGTACATAAATATCAACATCATAACTAGCATTGTTACATGAATTGTCGTCGTTACATGAACCACCTAGATAAATATGGTTTCCCTATGAAATTTTCCATGGTTATTGTTGTGTCAAAGCTAACATCAATTTCAAGTTATGATCATCACCAAGTTATAAGTAGATAATAAGTTTCTTTTGAAAACTAATAATAAAGATTAAATTATGCACTAATAAAGTTAAATGTTTTTATAAAATATATAATTTAAATAGAGATAGCTTTTAAGATGATCATAAAAGAAATTAACTTTGATCATTGTTATAATTGGCTAATATTGTTTTGATCATTACTTATAATTGGCTAATATCTCATTTGCTTGAAATGTTAAAAAACAAATATCATATTTAACTATTTTTA
The DNA here is from genome assembly GCA_001517045.1 of Pseudotsuga menziesii. Taxonomy (NCBI): domain Eukaryota; kingdom Viridiplantae; phylum Streptophyta; class Pinopsida; order Pinales; family Pinaceae; genus Pseudotsuga; species Pseudotsuga menziesii. Next base: position 38,147 of record LPNX010622958.1, read on the forward strand.
AAAATAATTTATTTTTAATAAAAAAAAATTAATTATGCTATCTTTAAAAAAAATTAATTATACTATTTTTAAAAATAAATTATTGTTTTGATCATTGTTATAATTGGCTAATATTGTTTTGATCATTGTTATAATTGGCTAATATTGTTTTGATACCTAAATTGAAATTATTGTTTTGATCATTGTTATAATTGGCTAATATTGTTTTGATCATTACTTATAATTGGCTAATATCTCATTTGCTTGAAATATTAAAAAACAAATATCATATTTAACTATTTTTTTAAATAATTTATTTTTAATAATAAAAAAATTAATTATGCTATCTTTAAAAAAAATTAATTATACTATTTTTAAAAATAAATTATTTTTAATAAAAAAAATTAATATGATTAGATGACACTTCTCAATCTTTTATCATTTGAGTGGATTATGCTATGCAACTATGCACATATAAAATTGTTAGCGTGCTAAATGTCTTTCAATATCACAACACGTGTTTTGTGGTGCAAGATCAAGACGGTAATTATTACAATTCTTCCAATACAAAATCGAAATCTAATAATGACTATTAATTCTAATAAGTCATGGTTCTAATAAGTTTATCTATGTTTGTAAAAATGTATTTTTAAAATATTTTATTATTTTTTAAAAATGGCAAGTGTTAGCTTTAAGATGAGCATTTAAAGAAGTTACACATCTCCTTTTAGTGGGCTTTCTTTATGGGGTTGTAGAATCTTCTTAGAAAGGACTAGCACATCCACAATATTTTGATACATAAACAACACCGAGAGACTATTTAGGGGTTGAGGGTTTGAAGTTAAATGTTGATCGATTAAACTCCACCAAGATGGATCGATTGATTTTCAACAAGATGGAGAGATTTAAACACCAACTCCATACTTGGTAGAATGACCTAAAATTAAAAGAAAAATTTGAAAATAAAAATAAAAATGGAGGACAACATGAGAAAGCAAATCTGATCCCTTAGATATGCGTGTTTAAGTAATTTTCATTCAAGTATATGTCAAACCATAGTAGCATAATTTGTTCCTAAAGAGCTCTTGCTCAGTTTGGAATGTTACAAATAAGACTTGCAACCCTAGAAATAAGGTTTTTTACATGCAAATACAACTAGCAAGAAACCATACGCTACCAAAACCACTTTCATCCTTACTCATTGGGGATTGAAGGATAACCCTAACACAATTTAAACTTTAATTAATTAATTCCAAATATAAAAATGGTAAATACTTAGTTAATTTGTTCTGAAAATAATTAATAACTAAGAATTTTCTCTATTACAATGCATTATATTTTTATTTTATTCAAGAGTAATTTTGGTTATAAAAAAAATGTTTAAAAAAAGAGTAATTTTGATTATAAAAAAAATGATTAAAAAAAGAATGATTTTTTTAAGTATAAAATTTAGTAATTAATATTTAATATTTCATTAAAATTATTGTATATATTTAACTATATATAAATGTATACATAGTGTTTATATTTAATTAAAAATATTATATATAAAAAATTAACTATGGTATTAAATTTCTAGTCTATATTAATAATATTGGTACTCAAATCATGCTACTATGTGTCAAACCAAAACATCCATGTCCCTTATCATTAATTAAAGATTAAAAGAACCCTATCAAAATCAGAATGCAATGTATTGAAGCCGCTATCGACCAATAAACTTTATTCAGTTTATTTTGTGGCACATCTGCCACAACATAGAAGCTTACATAGACTATTCAGAATCCAATAAAAGACGACGCAGTTGCAAGGCAAGCAACTATCAGTGAGGTTGCCTCTCAGGGTGGCTAGTCTTAGTCTTTGTTATAAAAGGGATATATCTCAAATCGTATAGTGCAACTGCCCAGAAACATTTGAGCTCCAACCTGAGAAGAATAACCGAACCGATTCAGAGCTTCAATTGCTTTTCGCAGACAAACACCACACTCATGCTCCGCAAGACTTCTCCAGCACATTTCCAATCCGTAGATTGTGACAGAATCAGAATGAACTTCTGATGATTTGGCGGCGAATCTTTTCACGCTTGAGGAAGCTTTGCCTGCCAGAGATTCGAGCAGATTCTCCAGAGTTTTATTGAAACCATGAATATCACTGTTGCTCTTCACATTCTCAAGAGAATAGATGGCGTCGGTATCTAAAACAGATTCAAAGTTGTAATTCTCGTAACGAATAAAGCAGAATTCCATCTGAATCCGGGCGCCAATGGCGTTGGGGCAGTCTTCATAAGCCATCTGTGAAGCTTTTGTTGAACACTTTTGGCACTCGTTGTCAGAGACGTCGCCCCTGCATTGGAGAAGCCCCTTGACTTGCCCATGTGAATATGTGGCGAATCCGTCGCTTTTGTCAGCGGCATTCACCAGGTGTTTCAGTACTGCGTTCACATTGCTCTCGTATTCACTGTCATTTCTGTATTTTTTTACATTGCAGAGACCGTAAATAAACGGATCATGTTTCCCATCGACAGAGAAAACCGGAATTAAATGAAGCTGCTGCAATCCAATTCCAATTAACAATAACGCCATCAATCTTATAATTCCTTCCATCTTCGATATTTTCCAGAGAATATAGAGGAAGAGATCGAGAAACTATTTTATTTTGATCTGTGTAGTGCAAGAGAATTTATAGATAAAGATGAAGTAGATGAAGGCCAGGTGATATGGTGGAATTAGCGTGGCCATTGGTGCACTAGAAAGCTAAAAAGCAAGAGCAGGCACTGATATCCAGTCAGTCAATTTGGACAGATGAGTGGTTGTAAGTGCAGGAAAGCGAAATCAATAACCAGCAATGATATCCAGCCAATCAAATTGGATAGTTGAGTGCACTACTAGCGGTAGTGGACATGCATATTGCAAATTCAAGAACGAATGATCGCTAGAGGCGCTGAATATCCATGAGATACCCACGTATGGCTTTGGACATGAAAACGTCATTAAAACAGTTAATTATATATATATTGCAAATTCATATGAAAGATGTCTAACAAGTTTGAATTCAATTATACTTATTTAGATATAATTACATATTTTGGATATGTTTGATTCCCATTGTACTAAGTGTACATAGCATCATTTTATGGTAGTGGTATTTTGTTGTGTTTAAATAAATTTTGATTTAATAACTTTCAATTAAAGTGTGGTTAAAGAAATTTGTCATAATTTGTTTTTTTTATTATTATTTTTTAAATAGTATTTGTTTTGTGTTTATATTAATTTTAACAATTTGGCATGAATAATGGATATAAAATTATACATTTGATCTTTTGTTTAACATTTAGTTATCTTACCTGGATGCAGATGATTGCCAGCACATCAATGACGTGGGAGAGGCTGACAAAGCTACCCCCATACTTGCGTGAGCTCTTCATGTCGTGCCACCTGTCGGCGGGCCTTTATACAGGCCAGGACGTGGCCATCTCCAAACTAGCTGATGGGACATGCATGTCACCTCGTAGCAAGGCTACGTTAACTTGCCAGCTCATTGCATGGATCATCGCGCTCACCTCTTCACCACCCTCCTCGTCGTGAACAACACCATTTGCTCCATCCTTCGCCTCTCTTGCTCTCAAGCTTCCACTAAGTCAATGAGCTCGGCTCTGATCCACACAGTGAGGCTCAACTCAGCTATGGATTTCGTCGTCTCTAGCCACCCAACCATGTCCAGGAGACAGCGTGGTGCTCCTCGTCGTGGCAGACAGAGAAGAGGCACACAGGAAAGGCGCCAAATCCTACTCTCACCTCATGCAAGTGGGGACGGATTCGACCTGGAAATTGCTGAAGAGGTTCAGAGGATTTCCAACGACTGGAAGGATGAAGTTTTAGGGGTTGTCAGTGCTACTGGAAGAACCTTAGAGCGGCGACGAAACTATTGGGTCTTTAAAAACTTGCTCATCGGTCTCATTCTTCGTTTCTATCCATTGGCACCTGCACAACCTGCACCTCAAGCTCAGGTACCGCCTCTGGTTCCACAAGTGGCTCCACCGACAGTGAATGCTCCTATGAGCTCCGCTGCTTCCCCAACCACCATGTCAGCCCCTCCTGGAACCTCCATTCCACCTCCACAAAGCCGAGCCTCCACCCTCCCTTTGAGCAATTTCACCTCTAACCCAATCTTGGTAAAAAAATCTTCCCCTCTCCCCACTAAGCCATCCCCTGTAGGTACCATTAAGGAGGACGATGCCACCAGCGATGAGGAGATGAACACCTCCAGTGACAACCCCGCAGACAAGTCAAGCGAGCTAGCGCAGCATGATTTCACAGGTCACAGTTTCCTAATTGAGGAGGAACCCTTTCAAAAACTTTAATCCAGATTCTTCAAGTTTTTTTTTTGTTCAGCGACATGTGGATCTACAAGACATACTTAGGTTTTTCCCTCGCTTCTAGCTTTGAAAACATGGACTCTATTTGTCAGGAACTCCTAGAACATGGAATTTTTGTATATGTCTTTTTTTGGTGTCTGTTTTCCCTCTTGGAGGGAGGGTTCCAGTTTTGGGGACATGTTTTCCCCTCCTAGAGGGAGGACCCAGGTCATTTTTGAACTTCCATGCATGCTTCCCATGAGCATGTCTACATCTCAGTACTATAACTTTATATGTACCACTATATTTTCTTCTTAATAGATTAGCAACTTACAAAAAAAAAAAAAAAAGCTATCTTTACAAAGCTTAGTTGGTTGTGCCTATCGACCTTCATCGACCACTTTACTTGTGGCTATGCTAGTTTATAAATTAGTGTAATAACAAAACTATGTCGTATTAAAAATTGACATAAGGAGATGTCATTGTTGCAAAAGTCAACTATGGACTATGAAATCTCATTTTAAGTGGAGATGAACAATATGTCGCATTTAGGTTTACAAACTCATTTAAAGATACTAAGGAGTTTGATATTGAAAAAAATGTTGCCAAATATAGCGTACCCTTCACTTCTGCCTTTGAAAAAATCGGTTATGTAGAGTCAACACCAACACATATTCAATATTAAAAAAATAACGCTAGATGTGAGTGACACACGCACGAACCACATGGGCCACCGGACACATTAGACAAAATTTAAACTCAAAATGGGCCTCCTAAGGAAAATTAATAAAATAATAGTTAAAATAATAAAATAATATTTATTAATTTTGGAGGAAGAAAAGAAAAAACCACTTTTTTGTTCGTATTTTCGACATATCTCCCTGTGTTTTTACTCAAATTTGGATCAGGAGAGCTCGTTGGATGTGGAATTAAATTCCACATCCAACGAGTACCCACTTGACATACTTTTGATAGGATCCACTAACCCAAAAACAAGAAATACCTGAATAAACTTTATGATGATGTCATCATCATGTTTTTTAGGTATTTCTTGTTTATGGGGTAGAATGTCATGTCAAAAGTATGCCGAGTGGATACTTGTTGGATGTGGAAATTAATTCCGCATCCAATGAGCTCTCTTGATCGAAATTTGAGTAAAAACACAAGGAGATATGTCAAAAACATGAACAAAAAAGGTAGTTTTTTTTATGATACCTATCCCCAAATTTATATTAAAAATTTGTTTAAGAGGTGCCCCCTTTTTTAGCATTTTGATTGGATAATACATGATGACATGGAATTTGCATTATTTTTGGAAGGCCCATTTTAAATTGAAATTTCCTCTAATGCAAGGCATAGGCACAGAAACGAAGTGGAAGGAAGAACGAAGGTTTTAAATGCCTAGGGTGGCGAGCTACTAGCCAACCCCGCGGGAAATTGGGATGTATAGTCAAAACCTCGACTATAGAACATGTGATTAGATTGAGTGTCAAACAAGTGGACTGGAGCCAGGGACATCGCGCAGAGCATGCAGACCTGTCTCAACCAAAACGACGAGCACTTGAGCAACCTAGAAGCAAATTTTAATTGACAGAATTATGCATTTTTTTTTGTAACGATGATGATACTGCGGGTGAAAAACATGACGGATTGTGGCATGGAAGGGGAGACATATGCAGCCACAGAAATATCCACAGCAGTGGTGCAAGATCTCCTGGACGACACCAGGATAACGACGTTGACAAAACGTGTATACGAGACATCAAACAGTTCCATTGTTGAGAAACTGCTTCAGGAGCTAAAACCCTCCAACCATCCGACTCGCGAGGATGAATATGAACCATGCCCCATCCCGGAGGAGACATTGGAAGCAACGGACGGAGATGTTGCACCCTAAACTCTCCACTTCCATCCTTGGTTCTATCTGTGACTTTCAGTTTTTTTGGATATCTCTATTTTACAAATGTCTCATTTTCATGTCAGTCCATAGCCTCTTTTTTATTTTATGTGATATATCGGTCGAGGTGCATAGCTCTGGAAAGGGTAGACCATTTTCTTTTTTGAAAATTCCCAACATGAACTATAATGTTTTGCGCCGAGAGGCGCTCTACAGCCCAATATGGGGGAGATCTTGTAACGTTATGTAACGTTATTTTTATTAATAAAAAATACTTTTTTTAATTATAAGCCAAAATAAATATCGGCCACAAAAACAACTTAATATGGGGATATGTTGTAATCTTCCTACCTAACAAAACAATTAAAAAGTAAAAATTTAATTATCCGTAAAAAAACGTGTGAGTTAGAAAAAAAACACAATAAGGGGGAGATGTTGTAATGTTCCTACCTAACAAAATAATAAAAAATAAAAAAATTGAATTATCGGCAAAAACTCTTGATTTGTACAATTGTATATTAATAATATTACACACAATTGATAAACATTATTAAAAAAAATAGTTATCTAAAAACATAGTTATTTAAGAGAAATTCACACATATGTTATGTATTCTTATGAAAATAAATAAGGATGAAATAGATAATCATCTCAACATGCTTCTGAAAATAGATAAGGATGAAATAGATAATCATCTCAACATGCTTCTTTTATTTTAATATAACAATTGTTGTTCACTTACTAATGGTTTCAAAATTACATAATTTAAAATATTATCTTTTAATATTATACTTACTCTAAATTATATAAATTCAATTCAGAAATTTTTTTGAGATATGTAAATTTTTTCACATCATAATTTAAAACATAATTTAGAAGAGTAGTGACTAGTTCAAAATATATAAATATGAATGTCAAAATTGCAAGGTAAGTATATTAATTGAATTTTAAAATTTATTGAAATATAAAGATTTATTTATATAAAAAACCATATCATGGGAACAAAAAACAATATAGTATTATAAACTTCAAAATAAGCACCATACCCACTTCTAGGCCAAAGATTCCCTATGGAGGCCAATATGGTGGTTTGGGACCACACACATAGACCATGCGTTCCATAGAAAAATGCTACAATGTAAGGTCCTAGATTTTTCAATATACCGTGGAATGGTCCTCAAGATCCATACCTATTGTTCCCCACCTCAATGTGGTGTCAATATATGACATGTAGGCTAAGGATTCCCTATATAGGCCCTAATATGCAATGATGTGGGTTACTATAGAACATGAGCCCCATAGACAAATGTCATAGCCCAACAACATGGGTTTTGGTATCAAACCATGGACTACTAACCAAGAAGCATCCATGATGTCACAAACCTCAAAATGGCCACCATATCAATTTCATAGGGAAAATATGGCTAGGGCCTCATAGATGTCTTATATGGAGCCTAAAAGCCACATGTTATGGACTAAACCTATGGTATTCACCCTAGAACATGACTTGGGTCATGAGAACCATCCTTGGTGTCTTAAACCTTCAAATTATGTGACCCCACATCATAATCACATGCTAGAGATTTCCTATGCATGGCCTATGTTGTGGTTTAAGGCCCCACACATGGCATGTAAGGATTAGAGATAGATTCCATGGATTTAGAACCTAGGTTTTTGCACCAAACCATGCCCTTATCCCCAGGAAACATATCAAATCTTTCAAACCTTGAAATCACCACCATACCAAACTAGAGGCCAAATATTCTGTATTATGGCTTGTGTGATGCTGCAAATGAGGAAACATGTCATGTGAGCCCCATGGAAATATATGTTATATCGTAATTCCTTTCCTTTTATCCCTAGACCATGCCATGGGCATAGAGAATGATCCTTGGCATGTTAACTCTTAAAATGATGGACATATCTCTATCATATGCTACATATTTCATATGTAGGGTATGTGTGGTTGTTTGGGGTGCCACACATGACCCATGAGACCTAAGGGAAGCTAAATGAACTTAGTCCCTAGAATTTAATCCCAAACCATGGTCTAATTGTAAAATAATATGCATGGTGTTATACATCCCAAATTGGCCACCATATCCCACTCACAAGCCATTCCCTATGCAAGGCATATGTGATGGACTCGGGCCTGGTGTAGAGTTAGGGTTCATTTATGGGTAATTATGGGTAAATGAAGGGTAATTACGCCTTTGTTGGTGATAATTTAGGGGTAATTTGTGGTCAATTATGGGTAGTTAAGGGTCATTTAGAGGTAATTATTGGGTCATAAGTTGTGGTAATTAGGGGTTAATTAGTGGTAATTAGGGTTCAATTATGGGTTAACTAGGGGTAATTAATGGTAATTATGGGTAAATAGGGGTCATTTAATCCCAAGGGATTAGCTAAACCAATGGATTCCCATGAGGTTGGGAAGTTAGTTAGGTTGATGGAGGCATGTTCCCATTTTGAATCCTTGTGTCTGAGGAACAACACTGGTCTACATCAATGGGTTTAGTAGAGAATATGTCATCTATGAATGTTTGGAAGAGTCCCTAGGGTTTCTCCATGATGTTTTTCTTGGAAAAAATTAGGGGTCATTTGGAGGTTATAAACAATTAATTAGAGGTAAGTATTCTTATTTAGGGGCAATTAGTGGTCAAGTAGGGGTCATTTCGGTGCAATTAGTGGTTAATTAGGGTAATTAGGGGTCAATTATGAGGTTAATTAGGGTTCAATTATAGGGTAATTAGTGGTTGTTGCTAGTACTTTAACACTCTAACAGGTGAAAATAGAGGCTCTACGGGCTTGGAGAAGTTGAGGTAGAGAGCAGACAAGATAATGCCTCTTAAGACACTGGTGTGTGAAGTATGTGCGGTAAATGCAAGTAAAAACAGGTAAATCTCAAACTATAATATGCAAATAAGAAATATAAACCAAAGTGGGATTTCATATGAGCAAGAAATAGGAAAAATTAAAGTGAAAACATAAGACCATAAATGTAAATGAACACAATAAATGGATAAACATTAATAGTAACAACAAACAAATAGCATTAAACATTTTCCTTTAGCACACACAGAGCATATTAAAGAATCTTTTCTCTTTTATTAAATTAATTTGCATTTAAATGGAATTAGAGTGTAGCTCTTCTGATTCCAAGTAACCTTATATCTCCCACACTCTGTCACAAAGGTGCCAAATTTCAATCAAGGTGAAATGAGGATGATAATAGAGGGTTACTGACTCAGAGGGAAGAGTAACCGTATGCTCAAGTTGGATATGGATTGAATGGGGACCTTCATATCATATAAATGGGAAATTATTTACGGTTTGGGGTTTCCAAACCATGGTGTTTCTTACCACTTACCACAAGTATTTTTTTAATTTAAGCGGGATTTTCTTTTAATGTGGAGTTTCCACTAATTTGATGGCCTTTTTTGTTATTTTGGTGGAAATCCCTATTTTGGGGGGATTTCCTAACTTTGTAGGATAGGTTCACTTTCTTTTTGCGGTAAGGGGGTACATAATATCTTGAAAGTTTTAGTTTTTTCTGTACATGAAGGTTCGCAATGCTGGTTTTTGGGTGTGGAGATTAATGATGTGGAAATGGTAAGTGAACTATGATGTATGAATATATATTTTATGTTAACAGTGGTATATTTCAGTAGTTTTTGGGAGGATGGATTTGAGAACATACTTGGAAAATTTATTAGGGGTGGTCCTTCTAACTTCGCTCCCCAAAAGTCATGAGAATTGAAATTTTGGTAGGGTTCTTTAAAACATCGCATTTAAAAGTAAAATTCTCTTGAATTTTAGGGGGGGTTTCAAAAAGCTTCCTTGAAACATATATTTAGGGGCGGACTTTCTAAAACACCGTAAGCGTTATGAAACTTTAACAATTTGACGTGAGTTTTTACAAATCACTGCCAAAAGTTCAATTCTCAATCATTTTGGAAGTGGTTTTTTAAAACCCGCCTTGAAAAAGATCTTTAGGGGGGTCTTTAAAACACCTCCCCCCACCACCCACAAAAAAAAACAAGTCATGAGAATTGAACTTTTTGGTGTGGTTTTAAACAATCGCCCCCAAAAGTCTAATTCTCATGATTTTTTTTTATTTTTTTTGGGGTGGGGGGGGGGGGGGGGGGTTTAAAACCCACCTTCAAAAACACCTTTAGAGGGGGTATTTTTAACCCCACCCCCAAAAGTATTGAGAATTGAAATTTTGGGGGAGGATTGAAAAAAACACCCCTAAAAGTCCAATTCTCACGACTTTTGGGGGGTTGGTTTAAAAACTGCTCCCAAAGGCCTTAATAAAATTTTGGAGGCAATTTTAGCAAGACTACTACAAGCCAAAACCATCCATAAAAGGGTGATTTTTTGTAGTGATCATGTCTCATTTAATATATGGCGACTCCAATTCTACAACAAGGAAATAATGCTTTTTCTTACTCACTAGTGACTTGTCAAAATATTGAGGATTCCTTTAATCAATCAAGAACACTCCATGTTTGTAGCATCCAAGCCAAAAAATGGTTGGGAAGCAATGTATTCCTTTACAATTATCTCTACTTTACATTCTTAACTATCTTGGCATCACCTCCTTGTCACATTTCAACAGCAAGGCACATAACCAACATAGACAATATGGAATTAACTATCTTGGCGTAAATATCATTACCTTAAGTCTATGTTTCATTGACTATTATCCCTTACTTGAAACATATGCAAGAATGCCCAGTGGATTTTTGGGCTACTAAGGTAACCTTGGGTCACAATAGGATCAAGTAGTTGGGTTTTTCCCTTTGTGTCACTGCTTGATAGGGTGGGTGAGCACCTTGATATGCAGACCCTAGTTGAGGCACTAAACCATGACTAGGTTAACTAGGTGTTGATCGGGCTGATGGAGATGGTAGTGACTGGGGCTGAGAATTATGAGAAAGGAATGAATCAATCCCTCTATCTTGTGTTATCCCATCATTGATTAACAATTAAAATTTTGTTAATTAGAGGAAAATGTGAACCCAAGCATCCTTCTCTAGCATAGACTAAGCCACATGTTCCCCTTCATGTAGACCCTATGTGAACCAAGCCTCTTTCACGTGTTTCTCAATTCTAAATTCCAACTCATGAATCCAAGAAAACGTGTCAACAACCCCTTTATTATGTATGGTGTCTCCTTCACCAAAGTGTGTCCAAGAAAGTGCTTTAGGTTTTCTTGTGGTCTTCCACTTGAGAATGTAGGCCAAAATGAAAAATTTAACCCTTCAATAGTGATTATTTGGCTATGGTTTCATGATAGACATTGTCTCACATCATCTAACCTGGATCTTTTTCACCAAGTTGACTATTGTTCCCTCCTCATGTGATTTCCTTTCTTCTTGTTGTGTTCTATGAACTTCAAAGATAACAAACACCCACAGGAGGGCTTACACATAATTGTCTACCAATGCCTCTTAGGGATACATTAATACCAACGACATAACTAGCATTATTACATGATTTGTCATCACTATTATTGTCACAAATCTAACATTAATTTTACGTTACTTTATGGCCATCACCAAGACATAATTAAATAATAAAATTATTTTCAAAACTAATAATATTAAAGTTAAATATTTTTTAAAAACACATGATTTAAATAAAAATAGCTTTAACAATGATCATAAGAGAAGTTAACTTGATTAACTACTATCTAAGTTGAAATTATTGTTTTGGTCTTGAAACAAGGTCTACAAAACACTTATGAAAAATGGAAATTTATCCCTCGTCTTCTAGTAACCCAAACCCAAAAGAATAAGAAAAATGGAAATTTATCCCAAACAAACCACCAACTAGTCTCTTTAAATGACCAATAATAATGGTTATCATGGTTTACAAATGAATTATAACATATTTTACCATCTTTAAAAATAATTTATTTTTAATAAAAGGTTAATTATGTCATTTTACCACACTCCTAAATTTCTTATCATTTCCACCGTACTATATGCAACTCTGCTATTATAAAATTGTTTTATACGTCACAATGACAAATGTTACGATTAAAATAAAAAAATTCAATATAAAAATGTTTTACGAATCACAAAGACAAGTTTTACCATTAAAAAGAAAATTTTCAATTTAATTTTAATGAAAGGTTTAATTATGTTTTACAGATTTTCAAACTCATTGTCCTTTTTGAACAAGATGAAGAAGGTAATGACTACATATCTGTAACGGTCATGTGGCGATGAGCGAATTCTAGAACCAGAGATAATAATAATAATAATGGTGTTTCAAGTTTCTTGTAATAAAAAAAATGTGGGTTACTTTAAAATTTTAAATAAGTATAATTTTAAGATTTTAAGTAAGTATAATTTTAAAATTTCGAGGAAGAAAAAACCTAAAAAACAAACTTGTGTTTTTATTTATGAAATATGGAATATTTTGAAGATTTATGAAATAATATATATTAAATTATAAGTATTTTTTTTCAATATTTATATGATAATGAAATCAATATAATTCTAGCTAAAATAGCATGGAGTTAAACACATTTAAAGAAATATAGGTTTGAAATTACAATTTCATTAAAGATTTGTCAAAAAGAAAAAATGGAATATATATATTAAAAGATAAAATAGTTTATATATCAGAATTTTTTATTTATTTATAATATTCATATGTTAATGAAATCAATATAATTCTAGCTAAAATATGATGGAGTTGTACACATTTAAAGAAATATAGGTTTGAAATTACAATTTTATTAAAGATTTGTCAAAAAATTTGGAAAATGTGAAAATCATAAAAAGTTTAGTTTTCTTTTTCAAAGAAAATAATATCTATATGTCTTATAGAATCTTAAATATCATTTAATTCTTAATTATTATGGAAATGTCTTAATATTATATACACAAATTTCTTAGCCACATGAAGGAAAAAAAAATATCATTAAAATATTTTAGGTTCATCTTTTCTTTATAATTATTTTTCCTATTGATTTAATTGTTGAGTGCATGCTCACACACTGAATCAAATAACAAGGTGAAATATTAAGACAACACAATGGCAATCAAACAAGGAATAAATTTTGCACGGTAAAACCTTGACAAGAAGTTAAGAAAACATCCATGGGGAAATATATTGAGTATTCTTATTGCTATGAGGTAAAGTTGACAAGCAATTGTAGAAATGTTTGTAACACAAAACTTCCTACCAATGCCTCTCAGGGATAATATTAGTATCAACAATATGTAACTAGCATTGTTATATGAACTACCGTGATTACATGAATTATCGGCGTTACATGAATAACCTAGGAAAATATTGTCTTACCATGAAATTTTCCCATGGTTATTGTTGTCATAAATATAGAAATCTCCACCTTGACAAAAATTTACCTAATACCTTTCCCAAGCCCATTTATCACCTTTTATGCAAGCCAAGGACTACTCCACCTCCACCAACAACCTATCTTACAAATTGGTATTTAATAGCAATATGTTTTTCCTTATTGTGATAAGTTGGATTGTTAGCAAAGTGGATAACACTTTGACTACCACATGATACATTCACCTTGTCTTGTGCTTTTTCAAAATCACCCAATAAACCTTTTAACCAAATTTCCTCCTTACATGCATGAGAGATAGCTATATATTTTACCTTAGTAGTGGATAAAGCCATTGTTTCTTAAAGCTTTGACATCCAATAAATAGGTCCACCTACAAGAGTAAAGACATAACATGAAGTAGATCTCCTTTTGTCCAAATCACCTACAAATTTTTTATCAATATATCCACAAATTGAATCAATGCAACAATTATAGGTGATACAATAATAGGCGTGTGCCTTTAAGATAACCAAGCACCGACATCACATATGCCTAATGGTCTCTACCTATATTTTCCAAGTATTTATTGAAAATACCAACTACATGTGAAATCTCTTGTCTTTTAGATATCACCACATACATTGAGATTCCTATTGCACTAGCATATGGTACACGAAACATATAATCATTTTCTTATTTATTACTAGGACCAAAACTTGAAGAAAACTTAAAATGGGAATCCAAAGGGATATTTACTAGTTTCACATTCACATACTTATGTTATGGTAACCAAACCTTACCATGTTTCTTGTCCATATGTATTACTATGCCAAAAATTTGTTTTTCTTCTCCTAAATCCTTCATATCAAATTTCCTATCCAACATAGCTTTCAACCTACTGATCTCAACCATGTTTTTGATTTCTACAAACATGTCGTCAAAATATAATACCCAAATAATGATCATGTCTTAATTTTTTCAATGTCCTTACAATACCATTGAAAATTTAATCTTAATGCTTTCAATCCCAACAGTCTTACAAGAAACATTATTTTCCATAAGAACAACACCGCCATCAATAGATTGGGAAGAACAAAACCAACTCCTACGTGGACAAATGTGATGCGAAGTAGTAGAATGTAATAACCATGCCTAATGATATTGTGGGATATTACAAACATATATAAAACTTCATCAACAATATGTGAATTTGTATCAACCGGAAATGTTTCCTTGATTATTTCCTCTTTCAACAAACTTTCTTAAGATTCCTTCATTTGTTGTATTACCAACATTTTTGCTAATCATTTTATCCTTTTGACTAAGATTTTGATGTACCTTTATAATTGCTCTCTCTTTTTTGGATTGACTCCTAGCCACCATTTCTTATGGTGTGTAGGTTTCTACATTGGAATTCCTTTGCATCTACTAAGGCAATAAGGATCCCACAATTGTATCATAATCAAGAGTGTCTTTCATGCTAAGTCAAATATAAGTGACTAAGTGGTTCTAAATTTGAAGCAATGAACTCAATAACATTATCGCCTTATCATATTCTTTGAATTCTCACCCATACTGGTCAATTGGGTCATAAAAGTATTGAAAACATTAAAATGAATGATAAATTTTGGTATATTCTTTCATTTGTAAAACAAACAATTGCCTCTTCAAATAGATTCCATTTGTCACATATTTTTTCATGTAAAGTCTCTCTAGTCATTTCCATGCATGTTGTTGTTTCCTCTCTAATGATATTGAAAATAACATTATCTACTAAATGCAACCGAATTGTACTGATATCTCTTTCATCAACATCTTCCTAGTTGTCGTCAATCGTACTCATAGGCCTCTTTGCATTTCCTCTCAATGCCTTTTGCGGTTCTTGTTCCATTGAAAATTCATGCATCTTGAGCTTCTATAGCTTCAAGTTATTATTCCCATTGAAATTATCCACCTCTAACTTTACACTAAAATCCTTCACCATTAGATGTTGTGGAAGAAATATCAAAACTCTATCACAATTGCTTCTTCTCCACAATGCTTTTCCTCTTTGTGAGAGTCACAATTTGAGTATTTGATAAATCCAGCTTTGTTTGGATTCTTATTTCAAAATCCATAACATATGTGGTTGTGTGATTCCAAAAGCGTGAAGAACATAATTGTCTATGAAAGGAAAGAAAAAATTATAGTTATCTTTCCATCTTGACCTTTTAGTGGATCCTTTGATCAACTGACAACAAAGTCATGTCTTATTTAATATATGTCGGCTCAATTTCTACAACAAGGAGATGATGGTTGTTCTTACTCACTGGTATATCGAGGTAGTTCCCAGGTGCACGCTGGGGAAAACAGTCCACTAAATGATCCAAGTTTTGTTATGGTGAAAGTATATAAAAATAACAGCAAAGCATGAATACACTTAAGGTTGACACAAAGTATATGGACAAAAAAAATGTAAGAATTCAAACCAATTTATTACTTCTTCTCCATGAAAGATGGAGGAATCAGAATTCTATATATTACAGTAGTGTACATGCTTATATAGGATGTTGAGATGCTTGGGTGACTACCTGTTACGTTCAGTTACAAAGAAGTTGTAATGGTTCATAAGTTCAATCGTCGAGGCGAACCTGTCGAGGAGAACTTATCAAGAATGATCTGTCGAGGCGAACTTGTCGAGGAGGACCTGTCGAGGCAAACCTTTCGAGGCAAACATTTCAAGGAAAACCTGTCAAGACAGATATATCGAGGTAGGAAAAGCAGTTGAAGTTCTATACTTTGTCGGAGCTTGATAACCTTCCAATTGATGGTTGTATCATTCCTCCTTACTTAAGAAACAATGGTCTCCCTTGTGTATTCGTTCAGGTGAGGAAAGTTGTTGGATGCTTCATTAGCAGAGTACCATTTTCCTTGTGTGGGGAGCTTTCTAAATTCATCCACTTGAAACAAGGGAATGGAGTTCGTCCTTGTAAGGCGTATGCATCGACCCACAATGGTGTCGCAAAGAAGAGGTTCCTAAACATATGGATGGATGTCTTCAGGTTCTGCTGTCTTTGGGTTCTGCTGTCTTCTGGATGGATGTCTCTGGGTTCGAGCTGAAAAGCATTTTCTCCAATCTGTTTAAGGATACTGTATGGACCATATCTCAAAGGTTTCATCTTTTTTTTGGACCAATGAAGCGCTCCTTCTTTAGATGTAACTAGAACTGATCCCCTATTTGGAATGAATGAGGAATACGATGCTTGTCATGTTAGGCCTTAGCTTTTTCATTCGCTCATTGCAACATCTCATGTTCTTGCTTCTAGATGTTGTAGATTTAATCTCTAAACTTCAATTCTTTCTCCACTTCTCGTCCTTCGAAGTCGGTGTCGTTTGACTATGTCGAGGAACTGACTAAGTCAATAGGCATTGAGGGTTGAAATCCGTAACATATATCAAATGGACTATTTCCCATAGAGTTGTATTGAGCACGATTGTAGCTATGCTTTATGTATGGAAGGTTGTCATCCCATGTTTGATGATGGTTGTGGTTGTACATGCAAAGAAATCGTACGACTAAGCGATTTACAACTTTTGTATGTCCGTCTGTTTATGGATGGAAGGATTTCGACAAAGAAAGTCTCGTATCAAGCTGTTGCTAGATAGTTTTCCAAAAGGAACTGACAAATCTAGCATCTCTGTCAGAAATGATGGTCATTGGGAGGCCATAATGTTTCCACACATGTTCAAAGAAGAGATGAGCAATTTGTTGTGTTGTTGTAGTCTTCTTACATGGTATGATTATAACCATCTTAGAAAATATGTTGACTACTACTAATATCGCATCATGCCAATGTTTGGTAGTAGGATATCCTATTAAGTAGTCCATAGAAATAGATTCCCATGGTCAACTAGGAACTGGAATGGGTGTGTACAGTCCTTGTCGTCGATTTGATGGTTTAGTAATGGCACAAACCACACACGATCGAATATACTTGTGGACATCAGATTTAAGTGAAGGCCAGTAAAAATACTTTTGGAGGATAATAAGTGTTTTTGCGACTCCAAAATGTCCTGTAGTCTGGCTGTAGTGCGTGTCCCAAATGAGCTTCTGTCGGTGCTCACCAGTTGGTACACAAATTTGTCCAAGGTTGTATAGCAAGGTGTATTTCAGGAAGTAGTTAGTAGTCGACAACGTGTTGGTCCGAAGCTGGCGATAGATTGTAGAGAAATCGTAGTCTATCAAATACAATTGTGGCCAAGTAGTGGTGTCGTAACCCTGCATACTCATCATTATAGACAATAGAGTAATGGGTGGTCGACTGAGAAAATCGGCTGCGGCATTGGCTTTTCCTTTCCGATACTTAATTACCAACTAAAATTGTTTTAGGTAATTAATCCACTTGAGTTGTTGGGTTGTCTATGGTTTCGATTGGGTCAGAGCGAACTGCAAAGGTTTATGGTTAGTGAGGATGACCGTTTCCTTGCCAAGAATGTAGTGTCTCCACTACTTGAGATCTTGGACAATGGCATGCCGTTCTTTTTCATATGTCGAGTACCTTCTAATAGTGTCGCTAGAATTCTCAGAATGAAATGCAACTAGGTGACCTGACTGAGTGATCACTACGCCGAGGGCATATTCCAATGCATTTGTCTCAATCTCAAAGGGATAATGCAAATCAGGTAACACAAGTACCGGTGCAATACAAAGCTTGTTTATGATTTGTTCAAAAGCTTGTTGTGTCGATGTCCATTTGAAGGCAATTTCCTCGTTTCCTTTCATTAACTAATTCAAAGGCCATGCGATGTGGCTGAAGACAAGTATGAATCGTGGATAGAAATTCGCTAAACCAAGAAAACTTCTTAGTTCATGAATGTTTTGAGGAATGGGCCAATATTTGAGATCTATACTTTTTCTACGTCGACATGAATTCCTGCAGAGTCAATTACATACCCCAAATATTTGATGTTGGTCATCGCAAATGAGCATTTGTCCATCTTTAGATATAGTCGATGTTTTTGGAGAGTGTTGAAGACTTGTCAAATCTATTTGGCATTTTCTTCCCATGTTCGACTGAAAATCAAGATATCGTCGAGATAGAAAATGACACATTTAGCGATGAAAGGTCATAGAAGGTCATCCATATATCTCATGAAGGTTGCAGGTGCATTGTTAAGCCGAAAGGCATGACTAACTATTCAAACAATCCGTCCTTGGTCTTGAAAGTAGTTTTCCATACATCAGTGGACTCGATTGGAATCTGGTGATATCGCGACTTGAGGTCGATTTTCGTAAAGAACTTAGCAACTTTCAAATTGTCGATGAGTTCATCAATCCATGGAAGAGGGTATATGTTCTTCACTGAAATTTTGTTGAGAGCCTGATAATCGATGCACATGCGCCAAGTCCTGTCTTTATTTGGAACTAGGAGGACTAGACTTCCACAAGGAGAGGATCTCGGGTGAATATGACACTTGTCGATCAAATCCTGGATTTTCTTGTGAATCTCTTCATTTTCAAGAATGGATCTTCTGTAAATAGATGCATTAGGTAATGAAGAGCCAGGAAGAATTTCAATGGAGTGTTTTACCTGATAGTGAAGAGGTACTCCGTTTGGTGCTTGAAATATGTTCAGGTATTCCTGAAGAATGTTGTCGATTTTTTGTTGTTTTCGGGAGCTGTGTTGGTCAGTGAGTCGACTCATTGCTGCAGTATTCCTAGAATGTTGAGGCTTGATCATGATTAATGCGAACTTTTGAGCATGATTGATAAGCTTCTTTATTTGTTTGGCAGATATCATAACAACCATTGATGTGGGTTGTCGCTCTAGTATGCCATACCATTGGTTTCATATTTTGACAATCACCTTCTGAGGCCATGACTAATATATATTGTGTCAATCCCATAGGTAGGGTTTACCGAAAATGGCATCGACTACGAAAATCGGTGCGACGTCATAGAGTACTTATTCTTCAAAAATATTAATGAAGTAGGCGAGTTTGAATTTTCGTGTGATCCTTAATTCATGCCCATCCTTCATCAAACCGATATTGTAAGGTTGAGGATGTGAAGTGGTGACAATAACTAATTTCTTCACAAGATATTTAGAAACAAAGTTCTTCTGCCTACCATTATCCACAATAAGATGCAATGGATTTTTCTGAATCCATATCCATGTATGGAATAGTCGGTCTCAATCCTCCTCATCGACAATCGTCGAGGTTGTCAGAGTGGTCGAGGTTGAATCTAAGAGAGTTGATGCATCTGGATCAGATTCTACCAAGTTTCTATCGGACAAGTCAAATGTCGACAATTTTTCCAAAAATGTCTTTCAAGCTTTTCATTATGGCATATCATACCATGTTGAACTATTATAATCACACCATTTCTCGGTAGGAGCTTGTTTACCGTGATCCCTCTTGTCTTTCTGAAAGTTATTCTTTGGATGATCGGGCTGAGAAGGGTTCTTGAACTTGTCAGAGTCGACTGGTGACTTCTTGTTGGATGTTCGACCAATTGGATTGTTCTCGAAATGTGTTTTTAGTTTCTATTTAGATTCAAGCTTGCTGGCATAATGAAATGCATCCGCAAGTGTACTAACTGTCAGAAAATCCATCTCTTGCTGAATGTACGGGGATACATTGCTAACATACTTCAGAACAAGCAATGTCTCTTCTTCTTGGATGCCAAGTCTAGCCATGAGTCGATAGAATTCATCAGTGTAACTATGTATGGACTAGTCTTTCCATTTCCTTAGTTGTTTCCACTTATTATACTTATGTTCAAGATACTTGGGTGGGTAGAACTTCTTTCTGACATATTCGACAAATTTTACCCATGTGTCGATGGGGTCTTATTCTTTTTCCATCTTTGTCGATATATTCTCCCACCAGCAGTGTACGGAGGTTGACATATTTAAGGATGCAATGGTGATCTTTTCCGCTTCAGAGAGTTGATTCACTGCATAGTAAGATTGCAATTGTTGCACCGAATTATCGACAAATTCTACATCAATCTTGGCTTCAAGGTTCGGTATATCTAGATTCATTTGCACTTTGAAGGGGATGATTTTATTGGAGTGATGTCGCATCGAGGATTCCCCAGAGTTCGAAGTGACTCGCATGAGAATCTCACTGAACTGGGAGAACATTTCGGTTTGCTGGCGAGCTAGTGATTTTTCTATGAGTTGCTCTGTCTCGTCAATTGCATGTCTATCGTCTACTTCTTCGACCATCTTTTCTGAAGTTGAATGAAGTGCCTGCTTATGTTATTGAGTTTGTGAGCATGTTTGAACAACCATAAGTTAAATAAATTCGATGAAAGTGCTTATGTAACTTAATATTTGAACAAGATCTATCTCTCATACCAATGATATGGGTCGTGCCCAGGTGCACGCTGGGGACAACAGTCGACTGAATGAGTCGAGTTTTGTTATGGTGGAAGCATATAAAAATAACAACAAAGCAGGAATACAATCAGGTAGACAGAAAGTATATGGATAGAAAAAATGAAATAATTCGAACCAATTTATTACTTCTTCTCCATGAAATATGGAGGAATCATAATTTTGTATATTACATTAGTCTACATGCTTATATAGGATGCTGAGACACTTGGGTGACTATTCATTATGTTCAGTTACAAAGAAGTTACAACAGTTTAGAAGTTCAACCGTCGAGTTGGACCTGTTGAGGTGAACTTGTTGAGATTGATCTGTCGTGGCGGACCTGTCGAGGCGAACCTGTTGAGGTGAACCTGTTGAGGCGAACCTGTCGAGGAAAACCTGTCGAGATGGACCTGTCGAGGAAAACCTGTCGAGATTGACCTGTCGAGGCAAGCGAAGCAATCAAAGTGCTAGACTTTGTCGAAGCTTGACAACCTACCAACTGTTGGTTGGATCACTAGTGACTTCCTAAAAGATGAGGGATTCCTTTAATCAATTGAACACTCCATGTTTGTGGCATGTAATCCAAAACAATGGTTGGGCTAGAAAGGTGGGGCTAGAAAGGTGGCTTTCGTTCACAATTACATCAACTAATCAGGTTGAATCTAATGTGTTGTTGCTCGGTAGGGTGGGTGTACACCTTGATATATAGGCCCTATTCGAGGCACTAATCCGTGACTAGATTAACCTTTTGTTGATTAGGATGATGGAGATGGTGGTGATTGAGGTCAAGAATTGTGAGAAAGGAAAAAATCAATCCCTCTACGTTGTGTTATCCCAACATTTCTTAATAGTTACATTTATTTGAATTGTAGGAAAATGTGAGCCCAAACATCCTTCTCTAGAAAAAAATGAGCCACATGTTCCCCCTCATGTAAAACCTATGTGAAACGAGCCTCCTTCACGTTATTATTGACTTTTAATTCCAACTCATGGATTTAAGAGAATGTGCCATCAAATTCTTTATTGTATATGGCATCTCCTTCACTAGAGCATGTCCAAGAAAATGTTGGCAGGTTCTCTTGTGGTATTCCACTTGAGAATGTATTCCAAAACAAAAAAAGTAACCCTTCAATAATGATTATTTGGCTATGGTTTCTCAACATGCATTACGTCACATCCTCTAGCATATTTCTTCTTCACCATGTTGGCTGCAATTTCCTCCTCATATGATTTGTTTCCTCCTGATGTATTCTATGAACTTCTATATGTCACTGTGCTTCAAATAGTGTTTCTAACTAGATAACGTTTCTAGGATTGCTACATTCAACTCTCCTTTCATTTCATGATGCCCAAATTATTTTCCTTGTTCTCAAATACAACTTATTAAGTAAGCATGAGCCCATATAGAGAATTTGTAGTGAAAAAAATAACAAGATGAAAGAATGAGAAAACATAATGAATTTCAAACAAGGCACAAATTTTACATGGTAAAACCTTGAGAAGAAGTGATAAAAACATCCATAATGCATGGTATATACATGGTATTGGTATTCTTATTGCTCGAAGGTACAAATATTATAAACATCCATAAGAGGGCTTACACATATTTGTCTACCAATGCCTCTTAAGGAGACATAAATATCAACATCATAACTAGCATTGTTACATGAATTTTCGTCGTTACGTGAACCACCTAGATAAATATGGTTTCCCTATGAATTTTTCCCATGGTTATTGTTGTGTCAAAGCTAGCATCAATTTCACGTTATATTACCAAAACACAGAAAGAGCAGCGATAGAAACACTGTCCTTCAGGGTTTGCATGGATTTTTCACTTACATGGAGCTTGAGCTCTTAGCAACTTTTACATACTCTTGACACTACGAGCTAGACTTCGAAAATGCTAGAGGGTTGAAACGGAGAGTGCTAAGCACCCCGCTGCATACTCTTAAAAATTCTGTCAGAGAATCTGCAGCGGGTATGCCCATCAATATAACATTCTTATGCACATCCTAATGGAGAGCATAAGTCCATATGGGTGGGTGAATATCCATGCATTTTAGCCCATCCATACCATGCGCTGTAATGAGTAGATAATAAGTTTCTTTTCAAAACTAATAATAAAGATTAAATTTTGCAATAATAAAGTTAAATGTTTTTACAAAATATATGATTTAAATAGAGCTAGGTTTTAGGATGATCATAAAAGAAATTAACTTTTAGAAATACTTCCTAAGTTGAAATTATTGTTTTGATACTTACTAATAATTGGCTAATATCTCATCTTCTTAAAATGTAAGAAAACAAATTAATAACGAAAACAAAGAAATATAACAAATTGTATATTTAACCATTACAAACCACCAACTACTCTCTCTTTGAATGGCCAATAGTAACTATGGGTACAGTTTGAGAATCAATAATAACATAATTTACCATTTTCAAAAATAATTTATTTTTAATAAAAAATTAATTATATTTTATATGTGATTTGACCACACTTCTAAATCTCTTATCATTTCCACCCGACTATGCTATGCAATTCTGCTATCATAAAGTTTTACAAATCAATAATGACAATCTTAATTTTCAATTTGATTTTAACGAAAGGTTAAATAATGTTTTATATATATGATTTGACGACACTTCTCAATCTTTTATCATTTGAGTGGTATTATGCTATGCAACTATGCACGTATAAAATTGTTAGCGTGCTAAATGTCTTTCAATATCACAACACGTGTTTTCAATATCATTGTCTTTTGTGGTGCAAGATCAAGACGGTCATAATTACAGTTCTTCTAATACAAAATCGAAATCTAATAATGACTATTAATTTTAATAAGTCACGATTCTAAAAATTTGATCCATTCAATATGTCTATTTATGTCTATTTTAATAAGTCACGATTCTAAAAATTTGATCCATTCAATATATCTATTTATGTCTATTTGTAAAAATATATTTTTATAATATTTTATTTTTTTTTAAAAATGATAGGTGTTAGCTTTATGATGAGCATTTAAAGGAGTTATCTATCTCTTCCTAGTGGGCCTCCCCTACCGAGTTGTAGAATCCTCTTAGAGAGGACTAGCACATCCACAATATTTTGATAGACAAACAACACCGATAGACTATTTAGGGCCAGCAAGATGGATCGATTGATTTTCAACAAGATGGATAGAATTAAACACAACTCCATACTTGGAAGAATGACCTAAAATTAAAAGAAAAAATTGAAAATAAAAATAAAAATGGAGGACAACATGAGACAACAAAAATGATCCTTCAGATATGTGTGTTTGACTAATTTTCATTCAAGTATATGTCAAACCATAGTAGCATAATTTGTTCTTAAAGAGCATCTCTTGCTCACTTTGACATGTTGCAAATAAGACTTACAACCCTATAAATAAGGTTCTTTACATGCAAATATAACTAGCAAGAAACCATAAGTTGCCAAAACCATGTGTCCAAAACTACTTTCATCCTTACTCATTCTGAATTCAAGGTTAACCTTAACGCAATTTAAACATTAATTAATTCCAACTGTAAGTAGTGGTAAATACTTAGTTACTTTGTTTTTAAAATAATTAATAACTAAGAGTTTTCTCTCGTACAATGCATTATATTTTTGTTTTATTCAAGAGTAATTTTCGTTATAAAAAATATGTTTAAAAAAGGAATGATTTTTTTAAAGTTTAAAATTTAATGGCTGATATTTAATATTTCATTAAAATTATTGTATACATTTAACTATATATAAATGTTATACATAATGTTGTATATTTAATTAAAAATATTATATATAAGAGATGGACTTCAATATTTTATTAAATGTTTTCATTATCTATTTTTTCTATTAATATCTATATTAATACTCAAATTATGCTATGTGTCAAACCAATACATGCCTATCCCTTATCATTAATTACGTCGTAGGCGTTTTCTCAATGAAAGAAGTTGTCCCAGAAGATTCCTCATCTCCTTGGCCATTAACATCCTGACATGTGTCTCCTGGTGTCACATACCCCAATTTTGTAAAATAATGTTAACTATTTTAATTTGATTTCCTAAGACATTATGTTAAATTTAATGCTAAGTAGGAACTGATGACTCAGCAGAGTCAAAAGAAGTGGAATGTAATTTTGAATATTTTATTATTAATAAATAAAAAGTGGAGACAACAGCTTGGGAGAGCTGTTAATAAGAGTGTTACTGGTCAAACTAGTGGAAGGAACTAGGTGGAGGGCAAAAGACAAGTGGCAGCATCCTCAAACACTTCCTATGTTGCAGGTGGAAACTTCCCTACATTTGGGGTCATGATCCCCCAAGAAAGTGGGATCAGAGCAGGTGGTTCAATAAATGACAACTAACCCAAAAAGACCTAGGAAATATTTTAAAAGTAACCAATGAATATAGCTGAGGCTGCTCAGATATTTTCCAGGAGAAGAATCATTCAGGAGGAATACTTAGATGTATGATTGAATGTTATGTTTGCAGTTTATGATGTAAAGACTTAGATGGTTTAGTAATGAAGTTACTCTTAGTATGTTTAGTAATAGAATCATTTTGATGAGAAACAAAACCCTACCTGTGTTTTTCCTCGTCTGGAGTGATCCAGAT
Source organism: Pseudotsuga menziesii (assembly GCA_001517045.1). Classification (NCBI taxonomy): domain Eukaryota; kingdom Viridiplantae; phylum Streptophyta; class Pinopsida; order Pinales; family Pinaceae; genus Pseudotsuga; species Pseudotsuga menziesii. Next base: position 63,688 of record LPNX010622958.1, read on the forward strand.
CGTACTCCAGCACAGGTGGTGAAATTATAAATAAAGATAGTATGATGGAAATGTAGAATAAAATGTTAGTGAAACTATAGAATAATTTCTTTTATTTTGTTATCAGAAGAAATATCATTTGTACCAGGAGTAGTGTTAAACCTGGACTGAGACTGTCAGTTTATTAGAAACAGAGAAAGAAACTATATTATTTACCAATAGTAGTATGAATGGGTAGATAAAACAATTTTGATACAGTAGTTACTTTCAGTAACCTTATTGCTTATTTGAGTTTAAGAAAAGAGTATACCAGTTAAACTAGAGTAGGGATAAGTTAAATAAAAATGATTTACAACTTTACAGTTTACTTCTGCCCAGTTTAGGCTAATTAACTACTGCATGTATAAAAATCAAATTGAAAGAAAGAACAACTAGAATTTTGATTTACTTCTACAGATAATTTAGTTGGTATTAGAAATTACATATGGATAGGAATGTAAGATGTTCATCCATTTCTGTTCTATCTAGTTAAGTTTTAATAAAAATCTGCAACTACCAATCTATACTTTTTAAGATGTCAACAAATACAGAACTTAGTTAGTTCTTATTCTTTTATTTTATAAATAATAACATTATAACATGAACAAGACAATATAGAATACAGAGTATTTCTATAAACTGTTTTGGTACAGTAAGTTTATGAACACAATAATAAAATACCATCTTATTCTATGATTATCAATAAATAAAGAACAAAGCTGTTAAATATATAATTATAAGAACAATATTAATATGTAATTAAATCATGTTCTTATCACATTATAGTAAACAGTAAATAAAATATAATTTTGGTACTCAAAAGCTGTATCTGACAGATACAAAGTACTTCAGTAAAAACATGGATATCTTATATTTTACAAAGGATAAAAAAGAAATACATGTAATAACATTTACAAATCCATCCTAATATAAAAACAATGTATAGAAACCCTAGTAGTAAATAATTTAAATAATTTACAGAGTGTAATTCAGATATATTAGATTACCAAATCTAAGTAACGGAACTTGGATATGCTCATTATGCTGAGCTTAAATAATATATTTATAACACAAGTAAAACAAATAAATTTTAGTACTGTACTGTAAACAAATATATTTTAAAAGAGACTGTATAGACAACTTATATTATGGAGTTAGGGTGAAAACCCTGTAATACCAAAATTACAATAGAAGTATGAAATCGAGGGTTTTAAGCTCTTTTCCAAATTTGTCTCTCGGCCTTATCAAAATACACAGCGAAGATAAACAAAGAGTCTAAAGAATTTCCAAAGCCCTCGGCTTATTCAAGTAATCAAGAAATGGCATAACAGCCTTCTATTCATTATACTTCTTACACAGTAACTAAACAAAACTAGAAATTTCAGTCATGGCCAGAGCCGGAGCACCCGCTTAATGCAAGGGTCTCTTCATCCTTTAAAAACAACAAAATTAAGTAACAGGATAAACCGAAACCGCAAGGGTTGCAGGCCATGACGCACCAACCCACAAATGTCCCAAAGGGACCAAGCAAGGAGGAAATGCCATGGTTAAACCAGGCTTACCCATGAACCAGTAACTGCTGTCGCAGCCTCGCACAAACCACGCAGAGAGGAGAGCCGACACCTGTTAACAAAAAGAGTATTGCTGTTAAAACCTTGTTACAAAATAAACATTTATTTATTAAAACAAGACAGCGAAGTAGAGGAAGGATTAACATCCTTCTTACCTAAAATTTTAATGAGGCGCGACCACCAACGAACAGTAAAACAACCACCAGCGCGAGGTGGAAACCCTTCATTTACTGCAGGAAGGGAAGAGGATTACCAATACAGTAAACAACCATTCGCAACTCAGAAGAACAAGACCTCAGCTCCCACTGAGGAAGGATTTTTTTTTACAGTCAAAGGTTCTAGATAAGGGAGCTGCGATGGAGAAACCCTGGGGAAATATCACTAACCTAAACAAAGAAACAAACAATTTCGCAACAACATCTCTCTTTTAGGTATTCGGGCGAGCGTTCAAGGAGGAACAGTAACAGGGAGGCTACCATCAGCAAGAGGCAAACGACAGTGCAGTCGAAAACATTGTAGCAGCGCGACAGGAGCCCGAAGGCGATGGAGAGAATGTTGAGCTAGGGTTTGTTGCTGTCCATTTAACTACAAAATACATGGATACGATGATGCCATGTTACCAAGTAGATAATTTACGTGCTGTGGGTAGAATCATATAGTTCGGTGAACGTTCCACCAAAGAAATGATTCTCAATCATTTAGTAAATCAAAGGTTACACTTAGTCCTTGTTGCAAAGTCAGCCCATCATACATGCTGCATGGAAGAACATAAGATCTTATTACTTTAAACACTTTACCTTTGCAATCATAAAGGTCGTGGGGAAAATTACGACCCATGCTTTATAAAATATGGTGTTCATATAACTTAAAAAAAAGTTTAAACCTATTTTCATCATAGCGTGGTCATGTTTATAACCTTTCTCTTTATGCTAGGTAAACAATACTTACCGTAGCTCATAAATGTAAGTAAAGGAGGTTTTATTTTATAAAGCTATTAGAACTTTAAAACAAACTTAAGCTTTAAACTGATCGTGAGCATAGTTTATTCTTTGGCCTCTTGTTTTCACACCTTGCACCTTCTTTATCCTTTGTGAAGTATTATTTCAACCAACATTTATAACTTAACGTAAAAGTATACTATTGATCGTTATAAAGGAGGTCTATAGAGTAAAACTATGGCAATTATCCTATTGTTATTATTAACCTCAATGGCCTTATTTGTATTTATTAAAATAGCAAAGTTTGGTAAAAAGATAAAAAAAAAATAGTAACATCTATTTAGTGAATGTTTTGCCTAAGGTAAATGTTCCTTAACCATAAATTATAATATGGCAAGGGTTAAGTCACAAATCTCTTTATCAAAAAGATTCACCAAAATAAAATAGTTAGGCCATAAAACTATTATGCATTCTTTTAATGATTATAGTCCATTAAGGACATGCCCCTTTTATATATGTGAAAGGGATGGTATAAAACCTGTTTACAGTAAGATATGTATCTTACTAAAGATAAGCTTAGATATGCTTTGGAGCAGTTGATGTGTAAAACCCTAAATGGGTAAACAAAGGTGTTAAGTATTTTAGTAACTATCAGATTTTAACAATAAATAACCTTTTGATGATTAATAACACTAACTAAACCATATTCTCTGAATAGGTTATGTGTAAATAAAACTCTATGCATCAGCATTAGTAGATATTTCTCAAAGAGCAGTTTGAAATAAAGATGGAAACCCATTAAACTTCAAAGTTTGAAAGTGGAAACAGTAATACGTAAACCCCTTATCAATATACTTTACGATGTAAATGTATTTTGCACAATTGAAATTAAACCATGGATTTTATAACTCTGCCATTCTTACTCTGCTTGTAAAGAATTAGTTAAGGCATTTTTACACTTGACGACTATGATAGATATCGAATAGTTCAATAATCATTAAGAACTATAAATTTACAACTACTAGAAAGAAGGACAGTTTAATGAGTTTACCTCAATAAGATTTGGAAACTGTTTAGCATTTTATATTATTTACTGAGTTATTTTTTTTGTGCGACGAACTTATATCTGATTGCTTAAAAATTAATGACAAGAAGCACCCGAACTTCTTACCTGTAGTCTGTAAGAACAGGAAAACTTTCTGCATTAGCTCGAAAGCTAAGTAAGCCCATAATTTCATGACAGTTCCACCTTGTGGTCGCAAAGATAAAACAAGTGAGTGAACTGAAAAGAACTATTCTATAAGATAAACATAACCAATTAGATAATTCAGATAATGAATTCAGTAACATATAACTAATTAAATAATTAGTTGACTGCATATATGAAAAATACTATGCATTTAAAACAAAAAATTAAATTTTTCAGAAAATTTGGGGTTTTAACATGTGGTATCAGAGCACAAGGTTCAAACACTAGGCCTTGATGCAGCCCAACTAGCTTTCATAGAACAGTAAATTAAAATAAGATGCTAACATATATTTTGTTTTATGTTAAGAGCAGAAGAAAAAATTTCCTTTTTCTGAAGTTTAATAGGCAGGTATGGAAAAGCTGGGAGAGTATGCTTAGGAGGAGTCTCTAGACATAGAAACAAGACAATTGCCCAGAGAACCTATGTTAGAAGAGGTGACTGCCCACTCCTCAGAGCTGTTGCGGACTGTAAAATATTTGAAGACTGAAATGGAATCAGTCAAGAAGGAGAATGAGAGGATTTTGAAGGCTCAGGAAGAGTTGAACCAAATTTTAATGGAAAAGTTCCAAACTGATGGAAGGAGTAGAAGATCAAAATATCAGGATGTTAGTCATCAAAGAAGGTCTAAAAAGATGAAGATGGCAAAAACTGAAAGTAGTTCATCATCTGAAGGGTTCGGTGAACGACAAAGTTACCATACTACTAGTGACAATAGTGAGGCTGAGTTGTACGACAGAAAGAAGAAATACAGACCATATGAGGAAATTTCAGGGGAGTTTAAAAAGATAAAGCCCCCAACTTTTAATGGAGAGACCGAAAAAGGGGAAGAAGCAGAGTCCTGGTTATCCGAGATGAGGAAGTATTTTCATATATACAATTATTCTAATCAGCTAAAGGAAAGGATGGCAATATATAATCTTTCCAGAAAAGCGGACATATGGTGGCAAGATCTGAAGAGAGTCAAGGGTATCAGGGAAAAAGAAGTTAATTGGAGTACCTTTAAAAGGTACTTCAAGAAGAATTTTTTGTCCAAGCAATATTACGAAGAAAGAGCTAAAGAATTTTATGAATTGAATTTAGGTTCAATGACTATGAAGGATTTGAACAGTAAATTCTTAAGCTTGTTTAGGTATGTACCTAACCTAGTAGATGAGAAACCTAAAGTGTAGCGATTTCTCAGCTGTCTACCGTATCATATCAAGGACATAATTGAGTATGATAACTCGAAGACTCTGGAGGAAGCCATGAGGAAGGCTAATTTTTGTTTTGAACAGAACCGGAAGAAAGAAGGCTTAGCCAACTGGAAGGATAAGAAAAATAACAATCAGCCTGAGTTTAAGAAGAAGGAATTTGTACCCCAGAGGAATTTCAAGAATAATAAAAATAAAAATTATTATAACAATAAGAATTTCCAGGGAAATAGAAATGGTACTTCCAATAATTCGAATAATTTTAAGGGCAAGGAAGCTGCAAATAACCATGGGAATTTTACCAAGAATTTTGAACGTAAGGAGCCTGTTAAGCGTTGGGAATGTAATGGCCCGCACTATGCCTCGGTCTTCCCAAACCGGAAAAAGTCAGTCAGCAATATTCATGCTGTGCAGGAGGAAATGACCGTTGGAGAACTAGCGAGGACTATGCCCAGAATAAATGCATCTTTGGAGAACCGCTAAGCCGACTATTAGACTTCCATGGTGGAAGTGGAAGGTATGATTAATCAAACCCCTGTAACCATTTTAATCGATCCAGGAGCTATTCTTAGTTACATTGCACCTCAGATGGTGGAAAAATGTAAGTTGTCTGTCGATAAGTTTGATAATTCCTGGTTAGTTGAATTAGCCACTGGGGCAAAAACAAAAAGTAACCTGTTTTGTGAAAGAATGTGCTTTGCTTATGGATGAATTTAAAACTACAGTTAAGCTTAATGTTTTGCCACTTGGCTCATATGATTTACTAATTGGCATGGATTGGTTAGAGCAGCATAAGGTAGTTTTAAATTGTTACGATAAAACTTTCACGTGTGTAAATAATGATGAACAACCAATAAAGGTTAAGGGTATTCCTAGAAAAACCATAATCAGACAGATTTCTGCTTTACAACTTAAAAGAGTTGTTAGAAAAGGATGTAAAGCCTACGCAGTAACTATTACAGATGGGGCAAGTAAATCTGAAACAGATAAGTTAAAAATAGAAGATATTCCTATTTTAAAAGAATATACTGACGTATTCCCAGAAGAAATTCCAAGATTTGCCACTTGGCTCATATGATTTACTAATTGGCATGGATTGGTTAGAGCAGCATAAGGTAGTTTTAAATTGTTACGATAAAACTTTCACGTGTGTAAATAATGATGAACAACCAATAAAGGTTAAGGGTATTCCTAGAAAAATCATAATCAGACAGATTTCTGCTTTACAACTTAAAAGAGTTGTTAGAAAAGGATGTAAATCCTATGCAGTAACTATTATAGATGGGGCAAGTAAATCTGAAATAGATAAGTTAAAAATAGAAGATATTCCTGTTTTAAAAGAATATACTGACGTATTCCCAGAAGAAATCCCAGAAGAAATATATTCCTGTGTAAATAATTGAACGTAAGGAGACATTGGAAGCAACGGACGGAGATGTTGCACCCTAAACTCTCCACTGCCATCCTTGGTTCTATCTATGACTTTCAATTTTTTTGGATATCTCTATTTTACAAATGTCTCATTTTCATGTCAGTCCATAGCCTCTTTTTTATTTTATGTGATATATCGGTCGAGGTGCATAGCTTTGGGAAGGGTATGTAAATTTGAGCATATAGATCTGTAGACAAATACACAACTCACAAAGAAGATCTCACAATTTACTCAGCAATTGAAGAATGAAACACTGCAAAAGGCTTGCAGCTGTGAATGCTTTCATTAATCAAAAAAGTAATTCAGATGATAATTACAATAATGTAAAATGGCTTTAATAGCCACAAGCAATTCGAATCCACATGAGGAAGTTCGAATTGATTAGACTCTACTTGACTGTAGGTAACCAAGACTTTGTCTAAATCACTATTGGAGCACCCAGTAGTTAACTGTCCTTGTCTAAATCATAACCAGAGTTCATAGGAGCTTTAAAACACAACCAAGTGTTACATTTAGTGTTGACTAATGGTTAACTGAATGTGGTAGGTGAGAAAAGCGCCCCACATGTGTGCAATCAATTAAACCTAGCGCTATCTGAATGTAGAGGGCTAGAACTGAATGTAACTGACTCCTAACTT
>LPNX010622958.1:71354-118274 GCA_001517045.1 Pseudotsuga menziesii
CAAGTTTTCAGTGCATGTCCTTTCCTTGGGTATTCTTCTTCTTCTTCTTCTTCTTCAGAGTCTTCCTTCCTTGTGCTAGCAGGTACATAAATGTTGTGCCTTTTCAAAAGAAGTTCCACTTCATCAAGTTGTCTTCTCATACAGGAGCTTTCTGAATGGAAGCCCCTTCCACAGTAAGGGCAGAGGACCTTGCCTTTGCCATTCTTCTTGCTTCTCTTCGAACTTGAAGGTTCTTTTGACTGTTCAGACTCATCTCTTTGCTTCCCTCTGTCATTCGCTACCTTATCTCCTCTTGTAACAAGAGCTAGATCTTTGGGAGATCGAATGATCCCCATTTGGATCAATTTATCATTCTCAGAAATAAGAGATTGAATGAAAGCATCAAGAGTGGGCATCTTCCAATTTGGAGTAGTGAGCCTTACTGTTTGGAAGGTGGATACAAAGACTGAGTAGTCTAAATTGAGCTTTGTGAGAATAGAAAGAATGAGCTGATATTCATCCTTCTTCACTTCGCATTGCTTCAACTGATATATCAGGTTCTTGAACTTTGAGAAGAATTCATTTAGAGATTCGAAATCTGATGGATTGAGAGTAATCAGATCATTTTCTAGCTGATGGATCCTCATCTCATCATGCTTATCAAACAAGGAAGCAAGCTTGTCCCAAACCTCCTTGGGAGTGTCCAAGTCTTGGATTTGAAATTGAAGATCCCTAGAGACTGAGAATTGCATGAGACCAATGGCTTCATCAAGCCTGTTCATGTACTTAGCTTTGTCTTTATCTGATTCTGGCTCTTCCTCTATTTCTTCTATGAGTCTGAAGAGATGCTTGGTGCGGAGCAATACTTTCATGTCTTCCTTCCACTGGTGATAGTTGAAGGGAGTGAGAGGCTCTATTTGATGAGCCATTTCGAAGTAATAGGAAGAAATGAGCTGCTGTAGCAAATGCAATGAGAAGTAGAGGCTGCTTGTAGCGAATGCTGTAAGAAAACCTAATAGCCTGTCACACAAACAAACAAACAAAATGATCCAGTTGGAGATCTGAGGAGGAGAGGAGTCTTGTCCACCGAGGCTCTGATACCATGTAAATTTGAGCATATAGATCTGTAGAAAAATACACAACTCACAAAGAAGATCTCACAATTTACTCAGCAATTGAAGAATGAAATAGTGCAAAAGGCTTGCAGCTGTGAATGCTTTCATTAATCAAAAAAGCAATTCAGATGATAATTACAATAATGTAAAATGGCTTTAATAGCCACAAGCAATTCGAATCCACATGAGGAAGTTTGAATTGATTAGACTCTACTTGACTGTAGGTAACCAAGACTTTGTCTAAATCACTATTGGAGCACCCAGTAGTTAACTGTCCTTGTCTAAATCATAATCGTAGTTCATAGGAGCTTTAAAACACAACCAAGTGTTACATTTAGTGTTGACTGATGGTTAACTGACTGTGGTAGGTGAGAAAAGTGCCCCACATGTGTGCAATCAATTAAACCTAGCGCTATCTGAATGTAGAGGGCTAGAACTGAATGTAACTAACTTCTAACTTGGCTTGACTAGTCATCAACTGAAGTGAACTGACCTTGGTTGGTTTCGACACTCCCAGTTGCTTCCTAAATTGTAGGGATTGATCTAGGAGACTCCTAAACTTATACAATCAAGTGCAATAAGTGGCAGTGAGCCTCAATTAGTGTTCCCCACACTTTGGTAACTGGAACATGTGCCCCAATTAGGTCAAGTTTACCCAATGGTGCTAATGACTTTAAATAGACTGGATGGACTCCTGATTTAGACATATGACCAAATTTGGACAAAGGAGGATTAATAATCCTAACAGGGTAGACCATTTTTTTTTTTGAAAATTCCCAACATAAACTATAATTTTTTACAGTCTAGGCGGGTGGCCAAACAATATCAAACCCCCGTAATAGGACTATGATACTCTGTACTGTGTTTTTTTCCCTTTATTAATATGAATCTCACTGCTCCTTAAAAAAATATTAAAACAAGAGCCACGAGGTGGCAATGTCCTACGGCATTGGAAACCATATTTTATTTTTTACTAAATTATATCATGGCTAGTTGGTGATTGATTTGTTTATAGTGCTCGGTGCGTTGTACAAATAAAACAAAGTGTAAGCCATTGTGACATAAATTCGATTTAAAATTTTGACTTCTCTAATGGTTTGGTTTTGGAATTTAGTTAAAATGTTTACTTTTCAAATGGTTTTGGTTTTGGTTTTTATAGTTTTTTTAGAGTTAGGACTTCAAAATTTCTAATTTATTTTGCAATTTTTGCACTGGATAATTGGACTATAAAATTTTAAGCTCAAATATTGGTAATTATAATTAAACAAAATTATACCAAATTTACAATTATATAAATCACCAAATTTTGACTAAATCGGGGCAATTTAGTTAACCCTAAGCGAAAAAGCGTTGAAGCACATATTCTTTTCTTCCATTCGAATTAAAGAAATATCTATTTCTAAGTTTGATAGGGAAATAAAAGTATCTGGCCCTCAAATACTTTTTTATTATCCCTTTAATTTAAAATAATTTGAATTAAATAGATTATCTGTGTATGCTTATGATATAGCTCTATGGGAAATAAACATCGTATGGCCTCAGAGTTGACGTGTATCACTTTAATTCTATGTAATCGTTGATAGAGACTTATGGTGGACTTATCCCAAAAATAAATATCGAACGACCAGAGAATAGCGGTGTATCATTTTAATTCTATAAAATCCTATTTAAATAAATATATTGTAGATGTATGGTTAAGTGCTACTATCAAATTCCTATATATGATGGTGGGAAATAAATATAGGGTGGTTAGAGAATTGCCATGTGTAAGTTTCATTAAAATATATGATGTAGGTATGATAATGTGGCACGACGACAGTCTACTTAACAAGCATTATCTACATGTCGAAGACAAGTAGAGTTTGAGGGGGTGGGGGACGTGGATGCCCACCGTGTGATCTCTCTTTGAAGCCCCTGCTCTTCATTTACTTAGCATCATTCTTCCATCTCAACATCTGAAGAAGTCAGGGAATACAGGAGGAGGAGGATAAACGTTTCTCAGCCCTATGAATTCTAGAGTTCAATTATTGAAATTATTCCCTATGAATTCTAGAGTTCAATTATTGAAATTATTACTGGTAATCTAAGTATGGCTGCAATGTTGAGATTTGGTGCTATCAATGTGTTGTAATGCTGAGATGTGGTGTTATCAATGTGTTGGTGTTGATCATCTTGGCTAATTTTCTGGTCACCATAATCCACACCGCTTCAGTGGAGAAATTAGAAGAGAACAACAAGGTAGAGAAGAAGACAGTGGAAGGTGTAGAAACATCACCGTACTGGGATAAAGTCAAATTTTGGGCTGGTAAGGCATTTGAGAAATTGCCTAGTTTCAAGAAGACAAAAGCATCGGCTTCCCAGTAAGACTAGATAGATATGTTTCTTGCATGGTCTTTTTCCATGCGTTCATGCTGGTTCAACTGGTTAACGTAAGACCAACACATTCTAAAAAAAAAAACTCTTGAAAATTGAACCCATGGAGTCTATTTTCCTAATGGGTAGGCTATTCTGTCATTTTGCAGATCCTAGCACATCATGAATATTCTCTGAGGTGATTTCCATTTCTCTCATCAATTTTTTGTAGTTACATCAATTGACTTTGAATTTGTAATGGGTAGGATATTCCATCATTTCGTAGAGCCTATCACATCATGAATACGCTTTCTCTGTTGCAATTTTATCATCAATTTTGCGTAGTTACATCAATTCACTCTGAATTTGCAGTAGGGTTATAGATGATTTTGCAGTGGGTTTATTATCCTTCATTATCCACTAACATAGTAACTAATTACATCTATGTATTTTCAACAAATTTACAGGTTTGAAGCAAGATGCATCTATGTATTTTCGCATTATGCTGGAAAACACATAACTAATTACATCTATGTATTTTCAACAAATTTACAGGTTTGAAGAAGATGCATCTATGTATTTTTGCATTATGCTGTAAAAAAACATAAATCCACACAGCGTATGGAGAAAATGCAGCATCTACCTTGAAGAAATATTTTGAGGATGCGCTCCAACTGACTGCTTGCCGCCTGGTTCAATTACGGAAAAACCACGATATTGGAGATTGTGTTTCTTTAGCACTGGAGATACATAGGAGATGCAGAGGAGGGATTATGAATGTGCAATCTAAAATATTTTTTTTCAAGGAAATCTCCAATGAAATCGAGAGGTTTCGGAGGGCATTAAGTCTTCCATAATGGTTTCGTGGTTGAGTCATCCAAGGAGCCTAATTCCCATACACGACATTCCTGGTATGATTTAATGTGGAAATAAAGAGGACAAGTGAGGTGATGGCGCAAATGAGAGGTGAGGTGATGGCGTAGAGGACAGGTGAAAGAAAGCTACTTTCTAGAGGTGAAAGAAAGTTGAAAGTTGTTTCTGGAAAGTCCGCGAGAGTTCTGTGGTGACGAAAGCATGGCATTCCCGATATGAGGTGATGGGAAGAGGATTTAATTATTGCTGACGACATTGCGTCACCTCCTTATGGGGCACTAAACTCAAGATTCACATCATTTTTTTATGACCAATCACATTGTAGATAAATAGATTTTAATACTTGAATTTGTTTAATAAATAAAATTCGAACTATACAAAATTTTATAGTAAAAAAAATCAAAACTTACGTCCAGATTAATATAACTCAACAAATCATATATATTTTGCTACCGCAGGACATAAAAAATAAATTATATATATTGTATATATAATTCAAATTTAAAAAAATATAAGCTTGTTACGATTGTTACGATTTATAGTATCTAGTATGAAAAAATTTCAAAACTTAAATCTAAACCATAACTTACATATTATGGATATCGGATATAGATTCAAAACTTAAATTTTAACAATATCTTATATATTATGGATTTCAGATATAGATTCAAAAATTAAATTTAAACCATAACTTATATATTATGGATTTCGGATTTCTATATCATATCTAATAAGTGTGTTTTAAAATAAATATGTATATTTCACATAACTCATAATAATGTTTTGAACGACAAATACATAAATATTTTACGAGTTAAAAGATTACATTAAAGTTTAAGAGAACAACTTAAATAATATAAAGTTAAATGTTTTGAAAAAGTAGCAAAAGCTATACAACTTTTTATTCCATGGAAGCTTGTTTTAAAGAGGCTTGGGTTATGGAAGTCAATCCATTCTCACATGTATGGTGCCAAGATGAGCATCCTTATGTGGGAAATCATGTATGGTGCCAAGGTGAGTATGCTTATGTGGGAAATCATGTAGGTTAAGGTGAGTATGCTTATGTGGGAAATCATGTAGGCTAAGGTGCACTTTCCATGAAGGGGTCACCTTGAGATAGTTAAAGAGAAGAAGGTGTACCATTAGACTAGGCTAGTGGTAGATAGTAAAAGCATGCTGCAATCTCCAAGAAAACAATTAGGAAGCTTGTTAACTAGCTATTAAATTTAGTTAGTTGTAGTTTGATTCTTTCAAACCATTGTAATAACAATTCTTTATATAATATTGTTTACTATTCTAAATACGATATGGTTATTTTTCTCCATTCTTGTGATCTACTCTTTTTTTATCAAGTATTCCACATGATCCTTACCTTGTTCTCTTATACTACTTATTATTTTCCTTGTTCTCTAATACTACTTATTGAGTAAGCATGAGCTCATATAAAGAATTTGTAGTGAAGAAAACAACAAGATGAAAGAATGAGAAAACACAATGGAATTCAAACAAGACACAAATTGTACATGGTAAAACCTTGAGAAGAAGTGATAGAAACATCCACAAGGCATGATATTGGTATTCTTATTGCTCAAAGGTACAAAGATTATAACATCCACAGGAGGGCTTACACATATTTGTCTACTAATGCCTCTCATGCGTACATAAATATCAACATCATAACTAGCATTGTTACATGAATTGTCGTCGTTACATGAACCACCTAGATAAATATGGTTTCCCTATGAAATTTTCCATGGTTATTGTTGTGTCAAAGCTAACATCAATTTCAAGTTATGATCATCACCAAGTTATAAGTAGATAATAAGTTTCTTTTGAAAACTAATAATAAAGATTAAATTATGCACTAATAAAGTTAAATGTTTTTATAAAATATATAATTTAAATAGAAAAATTAAAAGAAAAATTTGAAAATAAAAATAAAAATAAAAATGGAGGACAACTTGAGAAAGCAAATCTGATCCCTTAGATATGTGTGTTTAAGTAATTTTCATTCAAGTATATGTCAAACCATAGTAGCATAATTTGTTCCTAAAGAGCTCATGCTTAGCTCGGAATGTTACAAATAAGACTTGCAACCCTATAAATAAGGTTCTTTACATGCAAACACAACTAGCAAGAAACCATACGCTGCCAAAACCATGTGCCCAAAACCACCTTCATCCTTACTCATTCCGGATTGAAAGTTAACCCCAACACAATTTAAACTTTAATTAATTAATTCCAAATGTAAAAATAGTAAATACTTAATTAATTTGTTCTTAAAATAATTAATAACTAAGAATTTTCTTTATTACAATGCATTATATTTTTATTTTATTCAAGAGTAATTTTGATTATACAAAAAAATGTTTAAAAAAGGAGTAATTTTGGTCATACAAAATAATGATTTTGTAAGCATAAAATTTAGTAATTAATATTTAATATTTCATTAAAATTATTGTGTATATTTAACTATATATAAATGTATACATAGTGTTTATATTTAATTAAAAATATTATATATAAAAAATTAACTTCCATATTTTATTGGTATTAAATTTTTAGTTATTTTTTATTCCATATTTAATAATAATATTAGTATATTAATATTGATACTCAAATTATGCTACTATGTGTCAAACCAATACATCCATGTCCCTTATCATTAATTAAAGATTAAAAGAACCCTATCAAAATCAGAATGCAATGTATTGAAGCCGCTATCGACCAATAAACTTTATTCAGTTTATTCAGAATCTAATAAAAGACGACGCAGTTGCAAGGCAAGCAGCTATCAGTGAGGTTGCCTCTCACGGTGGCTAGTCTTTGTTATAAAAGGGATATATCTCAAATCGTATAGTGCAACTGCCCAGAAACATTTGAACTCCAACCTCAGAAGAATAACCGTACTGATTCATAGCTGCAATTGCTGTTCGCAGACAAACACCACAGTCATGCTCCGCAAGACTTCTCAAGCACATTTCCAATCCGTAGATTGTGACAGAATCAGAATGAACTTCTGATGATTTGGCGGCGAATCTTTTCACGCTTGAGAGAGCTTGGCCTGCCAGAGATTCGAGCAGATTCTCCAGAGTTTTATTGAAACCATGAATATCACTGTTGCTCTTCACATTCTCAAGAGAAAAGACGACGTAGGTATCTAAAACAGATTCAAAGTTGTAATTCTCGTAACGAATAAAGCAGAATTCCATCTGAATCCGGGCGCCAATGGCGTTGGGGCAGTATTCATAAGCCATCTGTGAAGCTTTTGTTGAACACTTTTGGCACTCGTTGTCAGAGACGTCGCCCCTGCATTGGAGAAGCCCCTTGACTTGCCCATATGAATATGTGGCGAATCCGTCGCTTTTGTCAGCGGCATTCACCAGGTGTTTCAGTACTTCGTTCACATTGCTCTCGTGTTCACTGCCATCTCTGTAGTTTTTTACATTGCAGAGACTGTAAATAAACTGATCAGGTTTCCCGTCGACAGAGAAAACCGAAATTAAATGAAGCTGCTGCAATCCAATTCCAATTAACAATAACGCCATCAATCTTATAATTCCTTCCATCTTCGATATTTTCCAGAGAATACAGAGGAAGAGATCGAGAAATTATTTTATTTTGATCTGTGTAGTGCAAGAGAATTTATAGATAAAGATGAAGTAGATGAAGGCCAGGTGATATGGTGGAATTAGCGTGGCCATTAGTGCAGTAGAAAGCTAAAAAGCAAGAGCAGGCACTGATATCCAGTCAGTCAATTTGGACAGTTGAGTGGTTGTAAGTGCAGGAAAGCGAAATCAATAACCAGCAATGATATCCAGCCAATCAAATTGCATAGTTGAGTGCACTACTAGCGGTAGTGGACATGCATATTGCAAATTCAAGAACGAATGATCGCTAGAGGCGCTGAATATCCATGAGATAGCCACGTCATGGCTTTGGAGATGAAAACGTCATTAAAACAGTTAGTTATATATATATAGCAAATTCATATGAAAGATGTCTAACAAGTTTGAATTCAATTATACTTATTTAGATATTATTACATATTTTGGATATGTTTGATTCCCATTGTAATAAGAAATATTTAGATATTATTACATATTTTGGATATGTTTGATTTTCATTGGAATGAGAATCATTTTATGGTAGTGGTATTTTGTTATGTTTAAATGAATTTTGATTTAATAAGTTTCAACTAAAGTATGGTTAAAGAAATTTGTGATAATTTTTTTTTGTATTATTATTTTTTAAATAGTATTTGTTTTGTGTTTATATTAATTTTAACAATTTGACATGAATAATGGTTATAAAATTATATATTTTAGCATATATTTAACATTTAGCTATTTTACTTGGATGCGGATGATCGCCACGACATCAGTAACGTGGGAGAGCCTGACAAAGCTACCCCCTACTTGCGTGAGCTCTTCATGTCGTGCCATCTGTCGACCGGCCTTTATACAAGGCCAGGACATGGCCATCTCCAGATTGGTCGATGGGACATGCCTGTCATCTCGCAGCAAGGTTGCATTAACTTGCCAGCTCGTTGCATGGATCATCGCGCTCACCTCTTCACCACCCTCGTCGTTGTGAACAACGCCATTTGCTCCATCCTTCGCCTCTCTCGCTCTCAAGCTTCCACTGATTCAATGAGCTCGGCTCTGATCCACATAGTGAGGCTCAACTCAGCTTTGGTTTTTGTCGTCTCTAGCCACCCAACCATGTCCAGGAGACAACATGGTGCTCCTCATCGTGGCAGGAAGAGAAGAGGCGCACAGGAAAGGTGCCAAATCCTACTCTCACCTCATGCAAGTGGGGAGGGATTCGACCTGGAAATTCTTGAAGAGGTTCAGAGGATTTCCAACGACTGGGAGGATGAAGTTTTAGGGGTTGTTAGTGCTGCTAAAAGAACCTTAGAGCGGCAACGAAACTATTGGGTCTTTAAAAACTTACTCATCGGTCTCATTCTTCGTTTCTATCCATTGGCACCTGCACAACCTGCACCTCAAGCTCAGGTACCGCCTCTGGTTCCACAAACACCTTTAGAGGGGGTCTTTTTAACCCCACCCCCAAAAGTCTTGAGAATTGAACTTTTGGGGGAGGTTTAAAAAGACACCCCTAAAAGTCCAATTCTCACGACTTTTGGGGGGTTGGTTTAAAAACTGGCCCCCAAAGGCCTTAATAAAATTTTGAAGGCAATTTTAGCAAGACTACTACAAGCCAAAACCGTCCATAAAAGAGTGATTTTTTGTAGTGATCATGTCTCATTTAATATATGGAGACTCCAATTCTACAACAAGGAAATAATGCTTTTTCTTACTCACTAGTGACTTCTCAAAAGATTGAGGCTTCCTTTAATCAATCAAGAACACTCCATGTTTGTAGCATCCAAGCCAAAAAAATGTTTGGGAAGCAATGTATTCCTTTACAATTATCTCTACTTTACATTCTTAACTATCTTGGCATCACCTCCTTGTCACATTTCAACAACAAGGCACATAACCAACACAGACAAAATGGAATTAACTACCTTGGCATAGATATCATTACCTTAAGTCTATGTTTCATTGACCATTATCGCTTACTTGAAACATATGCCACAATGCCCAGTGGATTTTTGGGCTACTAAGGTGACCTTGGGTCACAATAGGATCAACTAGTTGGGTCATTCCCTTTGTGTCACTGCTTGATAGGGTGGGTGTGGACCTTGATATGCAGACCCTAGTTGAGGCACTAAACCATGACTAGCTTAACTAGGTGTTGATCGGGTTGATGGAGATGGTGGTGACTGGGGCTGAGAATTATGAGAAAGGAATGAATCAAGCCCTCTATCTTGTGCTATCCCATCATTGATTAACAATTAAAATTTTGTTAATTAGAGGAAAATGTGAACCTAAGCATCCTTCTCTAGCATAGACTAAGCCACATGTTCCCCTTCATGTAGACCCTATGTGAACCAAGCCTCTTTCACGTGTTTCTCAACACTCTGAATTCTAACTCATGAATCCAAGAGAACGTGTCAACAACCCCTTTATTATGTATGGTGTCTCCTTCACCAGAGTGTGTCCAAGAAAGTGCTTTTAGGTTTTCTTGTGGTCTTCCACTTGAGAATGTAGGCCAAAATGAAAATTTTAACCCTTCAATAGTGATTACTTGGCTATGGTTTCACGACAGACATTGTCTCACGTCATCTAACCTGGATCTTTTTCACCAAGTTGACTATGGTTCCCTCCTCATGTGATTTCCTTTCTTCTTGATGTGTTCTATGAACTTCAAAGATAACAAACACCCACAGGAGGGCTTACACGTAATTGTCTACCAATGCCTCTTAGGGATACATTAATACCAAGGACATAACTAGCATTGTTACATGATTTGCCATTACTATTGTTGTCACAAATCTAACATTAATTTTACTTTACTTTATGGCCATCACCAAGACATAATTAAATAATAAAACTAGTTTCAAAACTAATAATACTGAAGTTGAATACTTTTTAAAAACACATGATTTAAATAAAAATAGCTTTAATAATGATCATAAGAGAAATTAACTTTATTAAATACTATTTGAGTTGAAATTATTGTTTTGGTCTTGAAACAAGGTGTGACAAATCACTTATGAAAAATGGAAATTTATTCCTGGTCTTCTAGGAACCCAAACCCAGAAGAATAAGAAAAATGGAAATTTATCCCAAACAAACCACCAACTAGTCTCTTTAAATAACCAATAATAACGATTGTCATGGTTTACAAATGAATTATAACATAATTTACCATCTTTAAAAATAATTTATTTTTAATAAAAGGTTAATTATGTGATTTTACCACACTCCTAAATTTCTTATCATTTCCACCGTACTATATGCAACTCTGCTATTCTAAAATTGTTTTACACGTCATAATGACAAGTGTTACAATTAAAAATCAAAATTTTCAATATAAAAATGTTTTACGAATCACAAAGACAAGTTTTACCATTAAAAAGAAAAATTTTAATTTAATTTTAATGAAAGGTTTAATTATGTTTTACAGATTTTCCAACTCATTGTCCTTTTTGCAGCAAGATGAAGAAGGTAATGATTACATATCTGTGATGATGAGTGAACAGTCATGTGGTGACGAGCGAATTCTAGAACAAGAGATAATAATAATAATAAATGGTGTTTCAAGTTTCTTGTAATAAAAAAAATGGGTTACTTTAAAATTTTAAATAAGTATAATTTTAAAATTTTGAGGAAAAAAAAGTTAAATAAGTATAATTTTAAAATTTCGAGGAAAAAAAATTAAAAAACAAACATGTGTTTTTTATTATGAAATATTTTGAAGATTTATGAAATACAGATAAAGAATATATATTTCTGTTGCTAGATTTCTGTGGTGGTAGGTTACAGAAGTAGTTGGAGAAACCACAGTATTGAAATGATTCAGTGGACGTTTCGGATCCATATCAAGATTGATATTCTGGGGCTTACTTAGCTTTTGAGCTAACGCAAAAAGTGTACCTGCTCTTACAAATTTACAGGTAAGAAAGATCCGGTGCTGCTTGTCAATAATCATAAAGTATGCAGATAGACGTTCGTTGCAAATAATAGCTCAGTAAAAGAATATATCTATGTTGTTTCAATTTCAAATGCTTTTATGAGGTAAAACCATTAGATTGTTATTATTTTCAAAGACGCCATAGAAACGAGATTCAGTCCTAACAGTACCGGTGACAGTTGCTCTCTCTTTCTAGTTAGTAATTTATAATTAATGCGATCTAACCTCTTCAATGTTTATCAATGTTTACCAAAGTCATCATGTACAAACGCCTTAAATTTATCCTTACACGCAGGTTAAAGATGGCGGGGTTTTACGTTAAGGGTCTATCTTAAATTGTGATCACAAACAATTTACATCATGACAAATTTTGGTTACTTCTTGTGATATGAAAGTAATGCACAATAGTTAATGAGTTTTTGTACTGTTATTCCATCTTCCAAAGCTTTGAAGCTCAAAGGAATTATATCATTATTACATACTGCTATCAAAAGGATTAAATTGATTAAGTTAGTGTCGGTGAACTAAGTTCTTTTACACCTAACTTACTTGGAAGATCTTGTCTAGTTATTGTTATTAATTCATCAAAATTCTAATGACAAGCCTGATAATTACTATAGGGCTTAAAATTCTCATTGCAAACCTTAATAGTTTAATAATTAAATACTCAAGGGCATAACTAGAATCAAGCTAGCAAGAAGGGTATCTTATCATAAATAAATTTTATGAATTTCTTTTATAAAATAATAAAATGGCATAACCCTCGATAGATTTATAATCATTTGATTGAATGAATACCATGTTTGCATAAATGATGGGTCATAGTATTGACCACGCCCTTGATAAGTTTATGGCCTAACTTTTATATTAATGTTTCCTTTGTTTACCATATAGCGTTCATGCTTGGTTGACTTCGGGACTATCGAACCTTGTAGAACCTTCACACCACCGTATGATTGGAATAAAAAATCATTTTGTTGATGATACGCTAGAACTATTGAGATTACCCACTGCATGCAAATAATTTTGATTGTGTATGTGGATTCATCATAGCCATGCGTTGTGAAGTTAAAAGGAAGTAGCGAACCCTAACTTGATATTCCCTCCGTCGCTTTCGGGCCTCCGGCCGCTCTGCTACTGTGTTTTTGGCCTCCCTGTCGCTCTGCACTAGTTGTTGATGGTCTCACAGCTTGCTTCTTTATCTCTTGCACCTCGTGAGCTCGCCCTGAATGCTCAATAGAGAAGAGCTGTAACAAAATTGATTGCTGCTAGAACTGGGTTGGTTGTTTTCCTCTGGGGTTTATCCTTCATGGCTTGCTCCTTTCAGTATTCACCAGACTGCAAAAGTCTTATTCATATGTGGCCCAGTAGTGAGAGCTGTGGTTTCGCATCTTGAGAGTTGTTGGGTCTTAGGGTTTCACATCAAGGTGGAATTTAAGTGGGGAAATAATTGCGGCCCAAGCGTTTATACTTTCTTGGCTTGTCGCTCCATCTCTTGGCCGTCACTGGTCATTGTTGCGTTGGTAACCTCCATTTTTCCTGTGACAGATGAAGGATTTGTTCCTCCTTGCGTTGGTAGTTGCACTACTGCTTGTGGGTGGTTACATTTCAATGAAGTTTTAGGTAAGAACTATTATTGGAACCTTAGTTTCTTTACATCTCTGTTTATATAAGTGAAAATCTTAACGATAACGTGTTTGTTGTTACACAGGTGACGACTTGTCCTTTTGCATGGTTGGTGCAAGGCTGGGACAACCGCTTGCTCACGGGTAAGCCTTGGATATCCCATGGCAGTTCATCCTTGTTTAGTTCCTTATGGGACATTTGATGGTTGGTCGTCGTGGCCTGCAAAACCCTCGTGGTTTGGTTTACCTGGGTTAACTTGGTTCACTGTTTTTGTTGATGATAAACCCTTGCTTTATGCGGGGCTTCTGGCTTAGGCCGTGACCTGTAAATTTTGATTTTGCTTCTAGATTTTGTGTATAAAATGTATAAATGAGGGAAGGCCGGTAAAGCCTTACTCTGTTAACTCTTAGAAGTCGAGAGGCATTAGAAGGAGCTTAAACTCTTTCGTTTGATACCTCTGTTGTGATTTTGATACATTAGGGTTTTTACCCTAACTCCGTGATGTTAAGATGTATTTACTATTTTTAAGTTATCTTTTTTATTACAATATAATAGTATAAATTACTCGGTTGTTTCTTTTACTGTAACATGGATTGTTTATTTTACTGTAACATGGATTATTAAGCTCAGTGAATCGAGCATGTTTATGTTCTGTTAATTTATTTCCTGTAAGTTATTAAATTTACTCTGTAAATTACTCTAAATATTACATGTTTACCTTATTCTCCTCTGTTCTAATAAGGTTTTAAATATCATTTTATATTGGTTAACTTTCAGAAAGAAAACAACTAATTTAATGTTTTTGAGTTGTACTTATGTAACTGTATAGTTACATCTTTAAGTACAAAATTTATGTTTACTTGATACTTATTATAATGTTATAAAATTTGTTATTTTACTTACAAGTAAATATTGTTCTTATAATTATATACATTATCTTTATACTTAGTCTATTTATGATGTATATAGATGGAAAAATAATTTATTGTTATATTCTTATGCTCTCTATACTAAATAATTTATAAATAAGTTCCTTCTGTATTCTATGTTACCCTATTTATATTATAATATTAGTATTTATAAAATAAGAGAAATAATGAATTAACTATGTTCTTTCCTCTAAAATATTTAGTAGTGTTTGTTTAAATTCTATAAAAGACAGGTTAGTAGCTGTAGATCTTGCTCAAGTTCAGCTGGATAAGATGAATGAATTATTTGCATTATCAGTCATAAATAAAATCTTAAACCAACTAGATTTTATCTTTAGAATTAAATCAAGGTTTTTCTATCCTTACTCAGAGTTTGGTTGCTATAATTACAGTAGTTATTTATCCTAAACAGGGAAAGAAATAAACTGTAGAGCTGAAAAACATTTTTATTTAACCTAACACTACACATTTTAACTATTATCTTCTTTTCCTTTTGTTTCAAAATAGATATAAAGATTACGGAAGTGAATACTGTATAGAGAACTGTTTCATCTACCAAAACATACTACTGTTAGTATAATGATATAGCTTCCTTTCCTTTTCTAATAATCTGACATTCACAGTCTAGGTCTAACCCTACTCTATGTACAGAATAATATTTCTTCTGATAACAAATACAAGAAAACATTCTAGTAATCAATCTAACATATTATTTTAAATTTACATCATACTTTCTTTATTTAAATACACCACCTGTGCTAGAGTACGATATGGATTACTCCAGATGGGGAAAAAAACAGGTAGGATTTATTTTTCATCAAGAATAAATTCATTACTAAACAAGCTAAGATATTCTATCATCTAAATTTACATCATAACCTGCAAATGCATCATTCACTCACACACATACATTAACACATAAATTAGTAGATAGCAGAATCTGTTCTTAAAGCTTAGTAGACAACAGCAATGGGAGGCCGTTCCTCCCTACCAACTCCTGGAGAGCGCTCAAACAGCGACTCCTCGGGACCCTCGAGCCTGCTCTAGTCTCCCTGGCTGGAACTAGGTGAAGCAAATAACCAAGTACTAGTCCTGAGACTTAATACCAATCCTGAACTCGTTAGTCAAATCTCTCAGCTAAAAGGCTGTATTAGATTAAGTTCGTGCAGTTTATCCTTCAAACACCTTCCTTATAGTTTTCCCTTTTCCCAATGAATTCCTTGAAGTACATTCCCCCTGAATGATTATTCTCCTGGAAAATATATGAGTAGCCTCAACGCTCTACATTGGGTATTTTTATAAGATTGCCTAGGTCTTTTTGGGTTAGTTGTCATTAATTGAGCCACCTGCTCTGATCCCACTTTCTTGGGGGATCATGACCCCAAATGTAGAGAAGTTGCCACCTACAACATAGGAAGTGTTTGAGGATGCTGCCACTTGTCTTTTTGCTCTCCACCTAGTTCCTTCCACCAGTTTGACCAGTAACACTCTTATTAACAGCTCTCCTAAGCTATTGTCTCCACTTTTTATTTATTAAAAATAAAATATTAAGAATTACATTCCACATCTTTTGACTCTACTGAGTCATCAGTTTCAACTTAGCATTAAATTTAACATAATGTCTTAGAAATCAATTTAAAACAAATAAGATTATTTTACAAAATTGGGGTATGTGACATACACACCCCCTTAAAATATAACATCGTCCTCGATGTTATTTATTCTTCATCCTCCGAAGTCCCCTGGAATAGAATTGGATATGCTTCTCGCATCGTACTTTCCAATTCTCAGGTGGCTTGTTCAGGACTAAGGTTCTTCCATTGCACCTTCACCTGTCCAATGGTGTGGTTCTGAAGTGTAATTTCCCTCCTCCCGAGGATACAGTCCGGTTCCACCAGAAATTCTCCTTCTGGTTCCACCTGTACAACATTCCAATTAACCACATGAGTAGTATCATGAACATATTTATTTAAAACAGAAATGTGAAAAACATTATGTATTCTCAAGTTAGGTGGTAATGCTAGTTGGTAAGCTACTTGACCAATCCTAGACAAAATTTCAAATGGACCACAGTAACGAGGTGCCAACTTTGCGCAACTCCCCAGTCTTAGAGAGCTCTTCTTAGGCCTTACCTTGATGAACACATGCTCACCTACCTGGAACTCCTTTGGAGTTCTTTTCAAGTCTGCTTGACTTTTCTGCCAATCCTATGCCACTTTCATATTTCCCTGCACTTGCTTCACAATTTCCTCCATTTCTTTCAACAATTCTGGACCTAACACCAATCTATCTACTGGATTGTTCCAAGAGATAGGAGTGTTACATTTTCGTCCATATAAAATTTCAAATGGACTAAATTTAGCTGATAACTGATAATTATTATTATACGCAAACTCTGCTAGATGTAAATAGTCCTCCCACTTACCTAGCTGATCTTTCACATACATTCTCAATAAATCTTCCAATACCTGGTTTACTCTTTCAGTTTGTCCATCTGTTTGAGGATGGAAGGAAGTACTGAAATTCAATGTTGTATTTAATCCTTTAAACAAGGACTTCCAAAATTTTCGTGTAAACTTAGGATCTCTGTCTGAGATTATAACTTTTGGTACTCCATGTAATCGAAAAATCTGCTTTACAAAAATATCAGCTATATTGGCAGCCTTATAAGTAGTTTTAACAGGTATAAAATGAGTTGCCTTGCTTAACTTATCAACCACTACCATAATAGAGTCATTCTGATTTTGATTTCTAAGCAGTCTAGTAATAAAATCTAGGCTAATCACTTCCCGTTTCCAGCTAGAAATAGGTAAAGGTTGTAGCAAACCAGCTGGGTGTTGGTGTTCGGTTTTTACCTGTTGACATTCTAAACACCTTGCAATATATTCAGGTACTTCAGTTTTCATATTTGGCCAAAAATACTCTTTTCGTAGCATGGTTATAGTCTTTTGATAACCTGGGTGACCTGAATATGGTGTTTTATGGACTTCATACAAAATAAACAGCTTAACCTTAGGTTCATTAGGTACATACAGTTTATCTTTATATAGTAAAAATTCGTTTTCATTTAAACTATAACCTTTTATTAAGCTTTCTGTAGGTTTTTCCTTAGCTGTAATTTGCAATTTATGATAAATTTCATCTTGTTTTACCCCTTCTTTAAGCCGTTCATTTAAGTCTGAAACGTAAGTGTTGATTGCTGTTGTAAAGTTCAGCTTTGCATTTCTGCTTAATGCATCAACGACCTTATTTTCCTTACCCTTTATATGCTGGATTTCAAAATCATACTCGCTTAAGAAAGCTAACCACCTAGCTTGTCTAGCATTTAAATTAGGCTGATCTAGAAGATATTTCAATCCTTTATTATCAGTCATTAAAATAAATTTTCTGCCAATTAGGTGATGTCGCCACATTTTTAAGGCGTGTATTACAGCTGCTAGTTCCAGATCATATGTTGCATAATTCTTTTCGTGAATTTTTAACTTTTTAGACTCATAGGCAATAACATGCCCTTCTTGAGTCAGAACACTGCCTAAGCCATCATTACAGGCATCAGTACACACTACGAATTCTTTATTATGATTTGTTATTCTTAGAATAGGTGCACTAGTCAATAGAGTTTTTAACTTCTTAAAGCTTTCTTCACATTTCAGGTTCCAGTCAAATTTCTTTCCTTTCTTTTGCAAGGAAGTTATCAGATTTGCTATCCTTGAAAAGCCTTCAATGAACCTCCGGTAATAACCGGTAATTCCCATGAACGACCTAACATCCGTCACATAATAGATAAATACTAAAACGTGTAGAAAAAAAGACATGTCTAAGGTCGACAACAGTGGTAGGCTAGGGTTTTGATAGTTTGAAAAATTTATTATAAAATGTGCTCAATTTATTATTTAATTTAAAAACCAAACTTAAAAAAAAAATTAATTTTTTTTTTATAGAAAACCCTAAAGTATTAACTTAATACTTGAAATTGTTATAAAAGTTTTAGGTTCTAAAGGAAATTACAAGTTTTAAATTATAAATTTTAATTTTAATTTAATAATATATTATATTTTTAGAAAAGGTTTTTTACCAACCTTAATAATAATAAAATATATTATGATACGAGTAGTTATAGTTTTTTTAAAATAACATTAAGATTAACAAGTCTTTTAATGTTAAGATTTTAATTCAAAAGTTATGAGTAGTTTATATTTTTTTAATTAACAAAAAGTTGTCAAGTTTTATAAGTTTTTTAAAAATTAAATTATTATTTTTAATTACAATCTTATAGTTTGTTGGAGTATAACATGTTAATTCTAATTTTAAATTTTTTATTATTATTTTTAATTTTATGTATAAAAACTTTTATAATTAAATTTTAATATATAATTATAATTTTAAATCTTTATTTTAAAATTTTTAATGTTAATTCATAATTTTTATTTATTTTTAATATTTGTTAATTTTTTTAGGTCTTTATTAAGAACAAGGAAGAGAGTCTTTTTTAGAAGAACAAGGGAAGGCCTAAAGGAGGGAAAGGGTGCAGAAGGGCAAAAAAAGAAAGGACCAAGAAAGCCTCAGTCGCGGGACAGAAAGAGGGGGAAAATATCATTTTCGATTGAGAATGGAGGGAAGCCAACTTGTGCTCACCTCGAGGTCACCATCCCTATTTAAATTGTGTGGAAGTTTAATTATTTCTAGGGCTTCTCTGAATTTTCTTTTGAGATAGTGGTCTTCTTTCGCAAGGATTATGGTGTCTTCTAGGAAAATGTGATGTTTGGTTTTGGCAACATGTTCCGCAAGGGTTGAGGTTCGGATACGTTCCTTTCTAATGTCAGTCGCATGTTCTTTAAACCTCGTGTGGAAAGAACGCCTCGTCTCACCTATATAGCTGATCTTGCAAGAGCAAGGGATCTTATAAACCCCTCTGAACTGTGTGTGATCAATAAGATCTTTAATGGATCTCATTCTCTTCTTAATGGTCTCTAAGGGTTTGAATGAGGTTGTAATATTGTTTTTAATGAGAATCCGAGAGATCTTATCAGTCACCCCTTTTATATAAGGTAAGTACGCCCTTGGGTTGGTGTTGGTCTTGTTATCGGAGGTTTTCAGACTAGTAAGGCTCTTGTGATGGGATTTGCCAAGGATTTTCATAATAACATTGCGTTTGTAACCTATGTTTGTGAAAACTTCTTTGAGGTGGTCTTTCTCTTTCTTGATATGTTCTAAATCTGAGATCCTAGAGGCTCTCACTGCCAAGGTGTTGAGAACCCCTATCTTTTGGGAAGGATGGTGGTGGGAGTCAGCATGGAGGTAGCTATCCGTGTGGGTCTTTTTTTGGAAGACCTCATGTCCAAGCGTGCCATCTTCTTTTCTAGTAAGAAGGACATCTAGAAAAGGGATGCTCCCGTTTTCCTCAAGTTCCATTGTGAACTTTATGTTGGGGGAGATACTGTTAAGGTGTGTTAGGAATTTTCTGAGTTCATCTTCACCATGTGGCCATACCCCGTTAGTATCATCCACATACCTCTTCCATTTTGATGGTTTTAAAGGATATGATTCTAGAGCTTCCTTCTCAAATTTTTACATAAAGAGGTTTGCAACTATGGGTGAGAAGGGGGATCCCATGGCTACACCTATGGTTTGCTCATAAAATTCACCTTGGAAACTAAAGAAGGTTGATCTAAGACATATTTCTGCTAGCTTGGCTATGTGGGGATCCGTGGCATCCTTGACAACTTGGATCGCTTCATCTAAAGGTATCTTTGTGAAGAGTGAGACAACATCAAAGCTTAATATTATGTCATTAGGTTCTAACTTCACATATTTTATTAGTTCCACAAATTCACTAGACTCCTTAATGAAGGAATCAGTGTTGCCAACTAGGGGACCTAAGACCTTAGCTAAGTGCTTGGCGAGTTCATAGGTGGGGGATCCTATAGTGTTGACGATAGGCCGAAGTGGAATGCCTTCTTTATGGATTTTGGGAAGGCCATAAATCCTGGGAGTGATATCTCTCATGAGGATTAGGCGTTTTCTCAAATAATCATCTAAATTTGAGTTCATGATAGCTTTTTTAACTTCCTTAGTTCCTCTAGAAATAGGATTTTTACTTAGTTTCCTATAGCTCCCACTGGTGGTAAGGTGATCCAGCATTTTAATGTTGTATTCAGCTCTATCCATTACCACTATGGCTCCACCTTTGTCTGCTTTAAGAATAACTATGTCATCATTAGACCTAAGGTTTTTTAAGGCGAGTTCTTCTTCTTTAGTGATGTTACTTCTAGGTGGTTTGGCTTTTCTTAAAGCTAACGCACACTCTTGTCTTATCGTTTATTGATGTACGGTATTCAGGTTTTGGATGCTGTCCTCAATATTGTAGATAATGGATTCGATGGGAATGGTATTTGGGGCTACGGTAAAGTTGAGACCTTTCTTCAGGATCATGGACTCATCGATATCTAGTGTGTGGCTGGAGAGGTTAACCACTTTATTAATATCATTGAATTTCTACGTAGGTGTATTTACGGGGCTCAGCTGTGTTTCAAGTTTCAAAATCTTTTTTGCATGTCTTAATTGTACTCTACGTTCCAGGTTGCTCACCTTAAGGGCTACGCTGGCATCAACCACCTTCCAAAGGTCAATGCGAATGGTGGATGACAATTTCAAGTGGAGTGTGAATGCCTCTTTGGAGCAGCGATCTAACTCGGCACATATCTTCTTGATTTCTGCCCTAACTAGCGATTCACTTAATTTGTGAAACGCCCTCTTGTTTCGGCTATTGCATAGTTTATGTTTGATGGAGGTGAATTCAAGGATGATTTTCTTGTCCCTGCAATGTTTCAGAAAGTTCAAATCGTCGGCCCTAAGTTTGATCTTTATTCTCAGCTTCTCCAGAAGACAGAATTGCTGCCGGATATCCCTTCCGTGCAAGGATGTAATCTCTGTTGCTAGATTTCTGTGGTGGTAGGTTATGGAAGTAGTCTGAGAAACCACAGTATTGAAATGATTCAGTCGACGTTTCGGATCCATATCAGGATTCATCATCAGGACAATGTCAAATGTGGAGAGAGCGAGAATAATAGATAAATACTGAAACATGTAGAAGAAAGGACATGTCTAAGGTCGGCGAGAATGGCAGGCTAGGGTTTTGATAGTTTGAGAAATTTATTATAAAATGTGCTCAATTTATTATTTAATTTAAAAACCAAACTTAAAAACTTTTTAAATTTTTTTTTATAGAAAACCCTAAAGTATTAACTTGAAATTATTATAAAATTTTTAGTTTCTAAAGGAAATTATAAGTTGTAAATTATTAATTTTAATTTTAATTTAGTAATATATTATATTTTTTGGAAAAAGGTTTTTACCAACCTTAATAACAATAATAAAATATATTATGATACGAGTAGTTATAGTTTTTTTAAAATAACATTAAGATTAACAAGTCTTTTAATGTTAAGATTTTAATTAAAAAGTTATGAGTATTTTATATTTTTTAATTAACAAAAAGTTGTAAGTTTTATAAGTTTTTAAAAAATTAAATTATTATTTTTAATTACAATCTTATAGCTTCTTGGAGTATAAGATATTAACTCTATTTTTAAATTTTTTATTATTATTTTTAATTTTATGTATAAAAAATTTTATAATTAAATTTTAATATATAATTATAATTTTTAATCTTTATTTTAAAATTTTTAATGTTAATTCATAAATTTTTGTTTTAATATTTGTTAAATCTTTTAGGTCTTTATTAAGGACAAGGAAGGGGGTATTTTTAAGAAGAACAAGGGAAGGCCTTAAGGAGGGAAAGGGTGCAGAAGGGCAAAAAAAGAAAAGACCAAGAAAGCCTCAGTCACGGGACAGAAAGAGGGGAAAAAATATCATTTTCGATTGAGAATGGAGGGAAGCCAACCTGTGCTCACCTTGAGGCCACCATCCCTATTTAAATTGTGTGGAAGTTTAATTATTTCTAGGGATTCTCTGAATTTTCTTTTGAGATAGCGGTCTTCTTTCGCGAGGATTATGGTGTCTTCTAGGCAAATGTGATGTTTGTTTTTGGAAACATGTTCCGCAAGGGCTGAGGTTCGGATACATTCCTTTCTAATGTCAGCCGCATGTTCTTTAAACCTCGTGTGGAAAGAACGCCCCGTCTCACCTATATAGCTGATCTTGTAAGAGCAAGGGATCTTATAAACCCTTCTGAACTGTGTGTGATCAATAAGATATTTAACGGATCTCATTCTCTTCTTAATGGTCTCTAAGGGTTTGAACGAGGTTGTAATATTGTTTTTAATGAGAATCGGAGAGATCTTATCAGTCGCCCCTTGTATATAAGGTAAGTACGCCCTTGGGTTGGTGGTGGTCTTGTTATCGGAGGTTTTCAGACTAATAAGGCTCTTGGGATGGGCTTTGCCGAGGGTTTTCATAATAACATTGGGTTTGTAACCTATGTTTGTGAAAACTTCTGAGGTGGTCTTTCTCTTTCTTGATATGTTCTAAATCCAAGATCCTAGAGGCTCTCATTGCCAGGGTGTTGAGAACCCCTATCTTTTGGGAAGGATGGTGGTGGGAGTCAACATGGAGGTAGCTATCCATGTGGGTATTTTTTCGGAAGACCTTGTGTCCAAGCATGCCATCTTATTTTCTAGTAAGAAGGACATCTAGAAAAGGGATGCTCCCGTTTTCCTCGAGTTCCATTGTGGACTTTATGTTGGGGGAGATACTGTTAAGGTGTGTTAGGAATTTTCTGATTTCATCTTCACCATGTGGCCATACCACGTTAGTATCATCCACATACCTCTTCCATTTTGATGGTTTTAAAGGATAGGATTCTAGAGCTTCCTTCTCAAATTTTTCCATAAAGAGGTTTGCAACTATGGGTGATAGGGGAGATCCCATGGCTACACCTGTGGTTTGCTCATAAAATTCTCCTTGGAAACTAAAGAAGTTTGATCTAAGACATATTTTTGCTAGCTTGGCTGTGTGGGGACCCGTGGCATCCTTGATAACTTGGATCGCTTCATCTAAATGTATCTTTGTGAAGAGTAAGACAACATCAAAGATTAATATTATGTCATTAGGTTCTAACTTCACATCTTTTATTAGTTCCACAAATTCACTAGAGTCCTTAATGAAGGAATCAATATTGTCAACTAGGGGACCTAAGACCTTGGCTAAGTGCTTGGCGAGTTCATAGGTGGGGGATCCTATAGTGTTGACGATAGGCCGGAGTGGAATGCCTTCTGTATTGATTTTGGGAAGGCCATAAATCCTGGGAGTGATATCTCTCCTCGGGATCAGGCGTTTTTTCAAATAATCATCTAAATTAAAAAAAATAATAGAAAATTTAAAAATAGAATTAATATCTTATACTCCAACAAGCCATAAGATTGTAATTAAAAATAATAATTTAATTTTTAAAAAACTTATAAAACTTGACAACTTTTTGTTAATTAAAAAAGTATAAACTACTCATAACTTTTTAATTAAAATCTTAACATTAAAAGACTTGTTAATCTTAATGTTATTAAAAAAACTATAACTACTCATATCATAATATATTTTATTATTTTTATTAAGGTTGGTAAAAAACCTTTTCCAAAAATATAATATATTATTAAATTAAAATTAAAATTTATAATTTAAAACTTATAATTTCCTTTAGAACCTAAAATATTTATAATAATTTCAAGCATTAAGTTAATATTTTAGGGTTTTCTAAAAAAAAAAGTTTTTTTAGTTTGGTTTTTAAATTAAATAATAAATTGAGCACATTTTATAATAAATTTCTCAAATTATCAAAACCCTAGCTTACCACTTTCGCCGACCTTAGACATGTCCTTTCTTGTACACGTTTCATTATTTATCTATTATTCTCGCTCTCTCCACATTTGACATTGTCCTGATGATAAATCCTGATATGGATCCGAAACGGCGACTGAATAATTTCAATACTGTGGCTTCTCCGACTACTTCTGTTAGAATATATATATTAAATTATAAGTCTTTGTTTACAATATTTATATGATAATGAAATCAATACTAGCTAAAATAGGATGGAGCTAAACACATTTAAACAAATATAGGTTTGAAATTACAATTTCATTAAAGATTTGTCTAAAAAGAAAAAATGGAATATATATATTAAAAGATAAAAACAGTTTAGAGAATTTTTTTTTTTTACAATATTCATATGTTAATGAAATCAATATAATTCTAGCTAAAATATGATGGAGTTATACACATTTAAAAAAATATAGGTTTGAAATTACAATTTTATTAAAGATCTATCAAAAAAGAATTGGAAAATGTCAAAATCATAAAAAGTCTAGTTTTTTTTTTCAAAGAAAATAATATCTATATGCCTTATAGAATCTTAAATATCACTTAATTCTTAATTATTATTGAAATGTTTTAATATTATACACACAAATTTCTTAGCCACACCAAGCGAAAAAAAATCATTAAAATATTTTAGGTTCATCTTTTCTTTATAATTATTTTTCCAATTGTTGAGTGCATGCTCACATAGTGAATCAAATAACAAGATGAAAGATTAAGACAACGTAATGGCAATCAAACAAGGCATGAATTTTGCATGGTAAAACCTTGATAAGAAGTTAAGGAAACATCCATGGGGAAATATATTGAGTATTCTTATTGCTATGAGGTAAAGTTGACAAGCACTTGTAGAAATGTTTACACAAAACTTCCTACCAATGCCTCTCAGGGATAATATTAGTATTAATAATATGTAACCAGCATTGTTATATTAACTACCGTGATTACATGAATTATTGTCGTTCCATGAATAACCCAGGAAAATATTGTCTTACCATGAAATTTTCCCATGATTATTGTTGTCATAAATATAGAAATCTCCACCTTGACAAAAATTTACCTACTACCTTTCCCAAGCCCATTTATCACCTTTAATGCAAGCCAAGGACTACTCCACCTCCATCAACAACCTATCTTACAAATTGGTATTTAATAGCAATATGATTTACCTTATTGTGATAAGTTGGATGGTTAGCGAAGTGGATAACACTTTGACTACCACATGATACATTCACCTTGTCTTGTGCTTTTTCAAAATCACCCAATAAACCTTTTAACCAAATTTCCTCCTTACATGCACGAGAGATAACTATATATTTTGCCTCAGTAGTGGATAAAGTCATTGTTTCTTGAAGCTTTGACATCCAATAAATAGGTCCACCTACGAGGGTAAAGACATAGCATGAAGTAGATCTCATTTTGTCCAAATCATCTACAAAATTTTAATCAATATATCCACAAATTGAATCAATGCAACGCTTATAGGTGATACAATAATAGGCTTGTGCCTTTAAGATAACCAAGCACCGATATCACAGTTGCCTAATGGTATCTACCTATATTTTCCAGGTATCTATTGAAAATACCAACTAAATGTGAAATCTCTTGTCTTTTAGATATCACCACATACGTTGAGATTCCTATCGCACTAGCATATGGTATACAAGACATATAATCATTTTCTTATTTATTACTAGGACCAAAACTTGAAGAAAACTTAAAATGGGAATCCAAAGGGATATTTACTAGTTTCACATCCACATACTTCTGTTATGGTAACCAAACCTTACCATGTTTCTTATCCATATGTATTACTATGCCCAAAATTTGTTTTTATTCTCCTAAATCCTTCATATCATATTTCCTAGCCAACATAGCTTTCAACCTACTGATCTCAACCATGCTTTTGATTTCTTCAAACATGTCATCCAAATATAATACCCAAATAATGAACATGTCTTAATTTTGTCAATGTCCTTAAAATACCATTGAAAATTTAATCTTAGTGCTCTCATTCCCAACAGTCTTACAAGAAACATTTTTTCCCATAAGTACAACACCACCATCAATAGCTTGGTAAGAACAACAACTCCTACGTGGACAAATGTGATGCAAAGTAGTAGAATGTAATAACCATGCCTAATGATATTGTGGGATATTACAAACATATATAAAACTTCATCAACAATATGTGAATTTGTATCAACTGGATATGTTTCCTTGATGGATTCATCCTTTGATTATTTCCTCTTGCAACAAACATTCTTAAGATTCCCTCATTTGTTGTATTCCCAACATTTTTGCTAATCATTTTATCCTTTTGACTGCGATTTTGATGTACCTTTCTAATTTCTCTCTCTTTTTTGGATTGACTCCTAGCCACTATTTCTTATGGTGTGTAGGTTTCTACATTGGAATTCCTCTGCATCTACTAAGGCAATAAGGATCCCACAATTGTATCATAATCAAGAGTGTGTTTCATGATAAGGCTAATATAAGTGACTAAGTGGTTCCAAATTTGAAGCAATGAACTCAATAACATTATTGCCTTATCATATTATTTGAATTCTCACCCATACTGGTCAATTGGGTCATAAAAGTATTGAAAAAATTAAAATGAATGATAAATTTTGGTATATTCTTTCATTTGTAAAACAAACAATTGCCTCTTCAAATAGATTCCATTTGTCACATATTTTTTCATGTAAAGTCTCTCTAGTCATTTCCATGCATGTTGTTGTTTCCTTTCTAATGATATTGAAAATAACATTATCTACTAAATGCAACCAAATTGTACTGATATCTCTTTCATCAACATCTTCCTAGTTGTCATCAATCGTACTCATAGGCCTCTTTGTATTTCCTGTCAATGCCTTTTGCAGTTCTTGTTCCATTGAAAAATCATGCATCTTAAGCTTCTAGAGCTTGAAGTTATTCTTCCCATTGAAATTATCCACCTCGAACTTTACACTAAAATCCTTCACCATTAGATGTTGTGGAAGAAATATCAAAACTCTAACACAATTGCTTCTTCTCCACAATGCTATTCCTCTCTGTGAAAGTCACAATTTGAGTATTTGATAACTCTAGCTTTGTTTGGATTCTTATTTCAAAATCCATAACATATGTGGTTGTGTGATTCCAAAAGCGTGAAGAACATAATTGTCTATGAAAGGAAAGAAAAAATTATAGTTATCTTTCCATCTTGCCCTTTTAGTGGATCCTTTGATCAACCAACAACAAAGTCATGTCTTATTTAATATATGTCAGCTCAATTTCTACAACAAGGAGATGATGGTTGTTCTTACTCACTAGTTGATCAAGGTCATTCCCAGGTGCATGCTGGGGACAACGGTCCACTAAATGAGCCGAGTTTTGTTATGGTGGAAGTATATAAAAAGAACAACAAAGCATGAATACACTTAGGTTGACACAAAGTATATGGACAGAAAAAATGCAAGAATTCAAACCAATTTATTACTTCTTATCCATGAAAGATGGAGGAATCAGAATTCTGTTTATTACAGTAGTATACATGGTTATATAAGATGTTGAGATGCTTGGGTGACTACCTGTTCCGTTCAGTTACAAAGAAGTTGTAACGGTTCATAAGTTCAACCGTCGAGGCGAACCTGTTGAGGAGAACTTGTCGAGAATGATCTATCGAGGCGAACCTCTCGAGGTGGACCTGTCGAGGTGAACATTTCGAGGAAAACTCATTGAGAGGGATATTTCGAGGCAGGAAAAGCAGTCAAAGTTCTATACTTTGTCAAAGCTTGATAACCTGCCAACTAGTCTCCATTCCTCCTTCCTTAAGAAACAATGGTCTCCATTGTTTATTCGTTCAGGTGAGGAAACTTGTTGGATGCTTCATTAGCAGAGTACCATTTTCCTTTTGTGGGGATATTTCTAGCTTCATCCACTTGAAACAAGGGAATGGAGTTCATCCTTGTAAGGCGTATGCGTCGTCCCACAATGGTGTTGCAAAGAAGAGGTTCTTGAACATCTGGATGGATGTCTTCGGGTTTTGCTGTCTTCAGGTTCGAGCTAAAAAGCATTTGCTCCAATCTGTTTAAGGATACTGTATGGACCATATCGCAAAGGTTTCATCTTTTTGTTGGACCAGTAAAGCGCTCCTTATTAAGATGTAACTAGACCTGATCCCCTATTTGGAATGAATGAGGAATATGATGCTTGTCGTGTTGGTCCTTAGCTTTCACATTTGCTCGTTGCAACATCTCATGTTCTTGCTTCTGGATGTTGTAGATTTAATCCTAAACTTCAATTCTTTCTCCACTTCTCGTCCTTCGAAGTCAGTGTTGTTCGGCTGTGTCGAGGAACTGATTAAGTCGATAGGCATTGAGGGTTGAAATCCGTAACAAATATCAAATGGACTATTTCCCATAGAGTTGTGTTGAGCATGATTGTAGCTATGCTTTATGTATGGAAGGTTGTCATCCCATGTTTGACTATGGTTGTGGTTGTACATGCGAAGAAATTGTATGACTAAGTGATTTACAACTTCCATATGTCTGTCTGTCTACAGATGGAAGGATGTCGACAAAGAAAGTCTCGTATCGAGCTGTTTCTAGAGAGTTTGCTAAAAGGTACTGAAAAATATAGCATTTCTGTCAGAAATGATTGTCATTGGGAGGCCATAATGTTTCCACACATGTTCAAAGAAGAGATGAGCAGTTTGTTGTGTTGCCATAGTCTTCTTGCATGGTATGAGTATAACCATCTTAGAAAATCTATTGACTACTACTAATATCACGTCATGCCGATGTCTGGTAGTAGGATATCCTATCAAGTAGTCTATAGAAATAGATTCCCATGGTCAATTAGGAACTGGAATGGGTGTGTACAGTCCTTATCGTCGATTCGGCGGTTTAGTAATGGCACAAACCACACACGATTGAATATACTTGTGGACGTCAAATTTAAGTGAAGGCCAGTAAAAATACTTTTGGAGCATAACAAGTGTTTTTGCCACTCCAAAATGTCTTGTAGTCTTGTTGTAGTGCGCGTATTAAATGAGCTTTTGTCAGTGCTCACCGGTCGATACACAAAGATGACCAAGCTTGTATAGCAAGGTCTCTTTCAGGAAGTAGTTAGTAGTTGACAATGTGTTGGTCTGAAGCTGTCAATAGATTGTATAGAAATCATAGTCTACCAAATACAATTGTGGCCAAGTAGTGGTGTCGTAACCCTCCATACTCATCACTATAGATAGTAGAGTAATGGGTGGTTGGCTGAGAAAATCGGCTGCGGCATTGGATTTTCCTTTTTGATACTTAATTACCAACTAAAATTGTTTTAGATAATTAATCCACTTGAGTTGTTGGGTTGTCTGTGGTTTCGACTGGGTCAGAGCGAATTGCAAAGGTTTATGGTCAGTGAGGATGACCATTTCCTTGCCAAGAATGTACTGTCTCCACTACTTGAGATCTTGCACAATGGCATACCGTTCTTTTTCATATGTTGAGTACCTTCTAATAGTGTCGCTAGAATTCTCAGAATGGAATGCAACTAGGTGACCTAACTGAGTGATCACTGCGCTGAGGGCATAGTCCAATGCATTTGTCTCAATCTCAAAGGGCTGATGCAAATCAGGTAACACAAGTACCGGTGCAATACAAAGCTTGTTTATGATTTGTTCAAAATCTTGTTGTTGTGTCGATGTCCATTTGAAGACAATTTCCTCATTTCCTTTCGTTAACTGATTCAAAGGACATGCGATGTGGTTGAAGCCAAGTATGAATCGTGGACAGAAATTCTCTAAACCAAGAAAACTTCTTAGTTCATGAATGTTTTGAGGAATGGGCCAATCTTTGAGGATCTATACTTTTTCTAGGTCGAAATGAATTCTTGCAAAGTCAATTACATACCCCAAATATTCGATGTTGGTCATTGCAAATGAGCATTTGTCCATGTTTAGATATAGTCATTGTTGGAGAGTGTCGAAGACTTATTAAAGTTGTTTGGCATTTTCTTCCCATGTTCAACTGAAAATCAAGATATCGTCGAGATAGAAAATGACACATTTACCGATGAAAGGTAGTAGAATGTCATCCATATATCTCATGAAGGTTGTAGGTGCAGTGTTAAGCTGAAAGGCATGACTAACCATTCAAACAATCCTTCCTTGGTCTTGAAAGTCGTTTTCCATACATCCGTGGACTTGATTGGAATCTGGTGGTATCCTGACTTGAGGTCGATTTTCGTAAAGAACTTAGCAACTTTTAGATTGTCGATGAGTTCATCAATCCATGGAAGAGAGTATTTGTTCTTCACTGAAATTTTGTTGAGATCCTGATAATCGATGCACATGCGCCAAGTCCTGTCTTTAATTGGAACTAGGAGGACTAGAATTCGACAAGGAGAGGATCTGGGGTGGATATTACAATTGTCGATTAAATCCTGGATTTTCATGCAAATCTCTTCATTTTCGAGAATGGATCTTCTGTAAACAGATGCGTTAGGTAATGAAGAGCTAGGACGAATTTCAATGGAGTGTTTTACTTCACAGTGCAGAGGTACTCCGTTTGGTGCTTGAAATATGTTCAGGTATTCCTTAAGAATGTTGTCAATTTTTTTGTGTTATCGGGAGATGCATTGGTCAATGAGTCAACTCGTTGCTATAGTATTCCTAGAATGTTGAGGCTTGATCATGATTAATGAGAACTTTTGAGCATGATTGATAAGCTTCTTTATTTTTTTGGCAGATATCATAACAATCGTTGATGTGGGTTGTCGCTCTGGTATGCCATACCATTGGTTTCATATTTTGGCAATCACCTTCGAGGCTGTGATTGATATGTATTGTGTCAATCCCATAGGTAGGGTTTACTGAAAATGGCATCGACTACGAAAATCAGTGCCACATCATAGAGTACTTCTTCTTCAAAAGGCTTAATGAAGTAGGCAAGTTTGCATTTTCATGTGATCCTTAATTCCTGCCCATCCTTCATCCAACTGATATTGTAAGGCCGAGGATGTGGAGTGGTGACAATAACTAATTTCTTAACAAGATATTCAGAAACAAAGTTCTTCTACCTACCATTATCCACAATAAGATGTAATGGATTTTTCTGAATCCATATCCGTGTATAAAATATCCACTCTCATTCCTCCTCATCGACGATCGTTGAGGCTGTCGGAGTGGTCGAGGTAGAATCCAAGAGAGTTGACGCATATCGATCAGATTCTACCAGGTTTCTATTGGACAAGTCAGATGTCAACAATTTTTCCAAAAATGTCTTCCGAGCTTTGCATTATGATGTATCATACCATGTTGAACTATTATAATCACACCATTTCTCGGTAAGAGCTTGTTTGTTGTGATCCCTCTTGTCTTTCTGAAAGTTCTTCTTTGGATGATCGGGCTTTGGCGGTGTCGGCTGAGAAGGTGTTATACCTAAATCCTGTCACCATCATGTGATAAGACCATTAACTTCCATGTTTTCCCTTAATCCCAACACTTAGAGTGGAAACTTGCTCTGTTTGTCAATTCTACTTGAAATCCAACGACATAACTAGCATCGTTACATGATTTGTCATTACTATTGTTGTCACAAATCTAACATTAATTTTACTTTACTTTATGGCCATCACCAACACATAATCAGATAATAAAATTATTTCCAAAACTAATAATAATAAAGATTAAATTTTGCAATATTAAAGTTAAACATTTTTTAAAAACACAGGATTTAAATAAAAATAGCTTTAACAATTATCATAAGAAAAGTTAACTTTATTAAATACTATCTAAGTTGAAATTAGTGTTTTGGTCTTGAAACAAGGTCTACAAATCACTTATGGTTTAATTATGTTTAATTTTAATTAAAGGTTTAATTATGTTTTACATATTTTCAAACTCATTGTCCTTTTTGGAGCAAGATGAAGAAGGTAATGATTACATATCTGTGATGATGAGTGAACGGTCATGTGGCGACGAGCGAAATCTAGAACAAGAGATAATAATAATAATAATAAACGGTGTTTCAATTTTCTTGTAATAAAAAAAATGTGGGTTACTTTAAAATTTTAAACGAAGAAGTATAATTTTAAAATTTCGAGGAAAAAAAAACCTAAAAAACAAACATGAGTTTTTATTTATGAAATATAGAATATTTTGAAGTTTTATGAAATACATATGAAGAATACATATTAAATTATAAGTTCTTTTTATAATATTTATATGATAATGAAATCAATATAATTCTAGCTAAAATAGGATGGAGTTAAACACATTTAAAGAAATATAGGTTTGAAATTACAATTTCATTAAAGATTTGTCAAAAAAGAAAAAATGGTATATATATATTAAAAGATAAAAATAGTTTATATACTAGAAATATTTTTTTTTACAATATTCATAGGTTAATGAAATCAATATAATTCTAGCTAAAATATGATGGAGTTATACACATTTAAAGACATATATGTTTGAAATTACAATTTTATTAAAGATTTGTCAAAAAAGAATTGGAAAATGTCAAAATCATAAAAAGTTTATTTTTCTTTTTCAAAGAAAATAATATCTATATGTCTTATATAATCTTAAATATCACTTAATTTTTAATTATTATTGAAATGTTTTAATATTATACACACAAAATTCATTAAAATATTTTAGGTTCATCTTTTTTTTATAATTATTTTTCCTATTGATACAATTGTTGAGTGCATGCTCACAGAGTGAATCAAATAACAAGATGAAAGATCAAGACAACGTAATGGCAATCTAACAAGGCATGAATTTTGCATGGTAAAACCTTGACAAGAAGTTAAGGAAACATACACGGGGAAATATATTGAGTATTCTTATTGCTATGAGGTAAAGTTGACAAGCACTTGTAGAAATGTTTACACAAAACTTCCTACCAATGCCTCTCATGGATAATATTAGTATCAATAATATGTAACTAGCATTGTTATATGAACTACTATGATTACATGAATTATCGTTGTTAAATGAACAACCCAAGAAAATATTGTCTTACCATGAAAGTTTCCCATGGTTATTGTTGTCATAAATATATAAATCTCCACCTTGACAAAAATTTACCTAATACCTTTCCCAAGCCCATTTATAACCTTTTATGCAAGCGAAGGACTACTCCACCTCCACCAACAACCTATCTTACAAATTGGTATTTAATAGCAATATGATTTCCCTTATTGTGATAAGTTAGATTGTTAGCGAATTGGATAACACTTTGACTACCACATGATACATTCACCTTGTCTTGTGCTTTTTCAAAATCACCCAATAAACCTTTTAACCAAATTTCCTCCTTACATGCATGAGAGATAACTATATATTTTGCCTCAGTAGTGGATAAAGTCATTGTTTCTTGAAGCTTTGACATCCAATAAATAGGTCCACCTACAAGAGTAAAGACATAACATGAAGTAGATCTCCTTTTGTCCAAATCACCTACAAAATTTTAATCAATATATCCACAAATTGAATCAATGGAACGATTATAGGTGATACAATAATAGGCTTGTGCCTTTAAGATAACCAAGCACCGATATCACGGTTTCCTAATGGTCTCTACCTATATTTTCCAGGTATCTACTGAAAATACCAACTAGATGTGAAATCTCTTGTCTTTTAGATATCACCACATACATTGAGATTCCTATTGCACTAGCATATGGTACATGAGATATATAATCATTTTCTTATTTATTACTAGTACCAAAACTTGAAGAAAACTTAAAATGGGAATCCAAAGGGATATTTACTAGTTTCACATCCACATACTTTTGTTATGGTAACCAAACCTTACCATGTTTCTTATCCATATGTATTGCTATGCCCAAAATTTGTTTTTCTTCTCTTAAATCCTTCATATCAAATTTCCTAGCCAACATAGCTTTCAACCTATTGATCTCAACCGTGATTTTGATTTCTACAAACATGTCGTCAAAATATAATACCCAAATAATGAACATGTCTTAATTTTGTCAATGTCCTTACAATACCGTTGAAAATTTAATCTTAATGCTCTCAATCCCTACAATCTTACAAGAAACATTGTTTTCCATAAGAACAACACCGCCATCAATATCTTGGTAAGAACAAAACCAACTCCTACGTGGACAAATGTGATGCGAAGTAGTAGAATGTAATAACCATGCCTAATGATATTGTGGGATATTACAAACATATATAAAACTTCATCAACAATATGTGAATTTGTATCAACCGGATATGTTTCCT
This sequence comes from Pseudotsuga menziesii, assembly GCA_001517045.1. Taxonomy (NCBI): domain Eukaryota; kingdom Viridiplantae; phylum Streptophyta; class Pinopsida; order Pinales; family Pinaceae; genus Pseudotsuga; species Pseudotsuga menziesii. Next base: position 105,842 of record LPNX010622958.1, read on the forward strand.
TGATGGATTCATCCTTTGATTATTTCCTCTTTCAACAAACTTTCTTAAGATTCCCTCATTTGTTGTATTACCAACATTTTTGATAATCATTTTATCCTTTTGACTAATATTTTGATGTACCTTTCTAATTGCTCTCTCTTTTTTGGATTGACTCCTAGCCACCATTGCTTATGGTGTGTAGGTTTCTACATTGGAATTCCTTTGCATCTACTAAGGCAATAAGGATCCCACAATTGTATCATAATCAAGAGTGTCTTTCATGCTAAGGCTAATATAAGTGACTAAGTGGTTCCAAATTTGAAGCAATGAACTCAATAACATTATTGCCTTATCATATTCTCTGAATTCTCACCCATACTGTTCAATTGGGTCATAAAAGTATTGAAAACATGAAAATGAATGATAAAATTTGGTATATTCTTTCATTTGTAAAACAAACAATTGCCTCTTCAAATAGATTCCATTTGTCACATATTTTTTCATGTAAAGTATCTCTAGTCATTTCCATGCATGTTGTTGTTTCCTCTCTAATGATATTGAAAATAACATTATCTACTAAATGCAACCGAATTGTACTGATATCTCTTTCATCAACATCTTCCTAGTTGCCCTCAATCGTACTCATAGTCCTCTTTGTATTTCCTGTCAATGCCTTTTGTAGTTCTTGTTCCATTGAAAAATCATGCATCTTGAGCTTCTAGAGCTTGAAGTTATTCTTCCCATTGAAATTATCCACCTTGAACTTTACACTGAAATCCTTCACCATTAGCTGTTGTGGAAGAAATATCAAAACTCTAACACAATTGCTTCTTCTCCACAATGCTTTTCCTCTCTCTGAGAGTCATATTTTGAGTATTTGATAACTCTAGCTTTGTTTGGATTCTTATTTCAAAATCCATAACATATGTGGTTGTGTGATTCCAAACGTGTGAAGAACATAATTGTCTATGAAAGGAAAGAAAAAAATATAGTTATCTTTCCATATTGACCTTTTAGTGTATCCTTTGATCAACCGACAACAAAGTCATGTCTTATTTAATATATGTTGGCTTAATTTCTACAACAAGGAGACGATGGTTGTCCTTACTCACTAGTTGATCGAGGTCATTCCCAGGTGCATGCTGGGGACAATGGTCCACTAAATGAGCCAGGATTTGTTATGGTGGAAGTATATAAAAAGAAAAGCAAAGGATGCATACACTTAGGTCGACACAAAGTATATGGACAGAAAAAATACAAGAATTCAAACCAATTTATTACTTCTTCTCCATGAAAGATGGAGGAATCAAAATTCTGTATATTACAGTAGTGTACATGGTTATATAGGATGTTGAGATGCTTGGGTGACTACCTGTTATGTTCAGTTACAGATAAGTTGTAACCGTTCATAAGTTCAACCGTTGAGGCGGACCTGTTGAGGAGAACGTTTCGAGAATGATCTGTTGAGGCGGACCTGTCGAGGCGAACCTTTCGAGGAGAACATTTCAAGGCAAACCTGTCGAGACAGATCTGTCGAGGTAGGAAAAGCAGTCGAAGTTCTATACTTTGTCAGAGCTTGATAACCTTCCAACTGATGGTTGGATCATTCCTCCTTCCTTAAGAAACAATGGTCTCCATTGTGTATTCGTTCATGTGAGGAAACTTGTTGGATACTTCATGAGAAGAGTACCATTTTCCTTGTTTTGGGAGATTTATAGCTTCATCCACTTGAAACAACGAAATGGAGTTCATCCTTGTAAGGCGTATGCATCGTCCCATAATGGTGTCACAAAGAAGAGGTTCTTGAACATCTGGATGGATGTATTTGGGTTTTGCTGTCTTCGGGTTCTGTTGTCTTTGGGTTATACTGTCTTCGGGTTCTGCTGTCTTATGGATGGATGTCTTCGGGTTCGAGCTGAAAAGAATTTTCTCCAATCTATTTAAGGATACTGTATGGACCATATCACAAAGGTTTCATCTTTTTGTTGGACCAGTGAAGCGCTGCTTCTTTAGATGTAACTAGACCTGATCCCCTATTTGGAATGAATGAGGAATATGATGCTTGTCGTGTTGGGCCTTAGCATTTGCATTCGCTCATTGTAACCTCTCATGTTATTGCTTCTGGATGTTGTAGATTTAATCTCTAAACTTCAATTCTTTCTCCACTTCTTGTGGTTTGAAGTTGGTGTCGTTCGACTGTATTGATGAACTCATTAAGTCGATAGGCGCTAAGGGTTGAAATTCGTAACAGATATCAAATGGACTATTTCCCATAGAGTTGTGTTGAGCACAATTGTAGCTATGCTTTATGTATGGAAGGTTGTCATCCCATGTTTGATGATGGTTGTGGTTGTACATGCGAAGAAATTGTACGACTATGTGATTTACAACTTCTGTATGTTCGTCTGTCTGCGGATGGAAGGATGTCGACAAAGAAAGTCTCGTATCAAGTTGTTGCCAGAGATTTTTCCAAAAGGTACTGACAAATCTAGCATCTATGTCAGAAATGATGGTCGTTGGGAGGCCATAATGTTTCCACACATGTTCAAAGAAGAGATGAGCAGTTTGTTGTGTTGTTGTAGTCTTCTTGCATGGTATGAGTATAACCATCTTAGAAAATCTGTTGACTACTACTAATATCGCATCATGCCGATGTCTGGTAGTGGAATATTCTATCAAGTAGTCCATAGAAATAGATTCCCATGGTCTACTAGGAACTTGAATGGGTGTGTACAATCCTTGTCGTCGATTCAATGATTTAGCAATGGCACAAACCACACACGATCGAATATACTTGTGGACATTAGATTTAAGTGAAGGCGAGTAAAAATACTTTTGGAGGATAACAAGTGTTTTTGCGACTCCAAAATGTCATGTAGTCTTGCTGTAGTGCGCATCCCAAATGAGCTTCTATCGGTGCTCATTGGTTGGTACACAAAGCTGTCCAAGCTTGTATAGCAAGGTGTCTTTCAGGACGTAGTCAGTAGTCGACAACGTGTTGGTATGAAGCTGTCGATAGATTGTAGAGAAATCATAGTCTACCAAATACAATTGTGGCTAAGTAGTGGTGTCGTAACCCTGCATACTCATCACTATAGATAGTAGAGTAATGGGTGGTCGGCTGAGATAATCGGCTATGGCATTGGCTTTTCCTTTTCGATACTTAATTACCAACTGAAATTGTTTCAGGTAATTAATCCACTTGAGTTGTTGGGTTGTCTATGGTTTTGACTGGGTCAGAGCGAACTGCAAAGGTTTATGGTCAGTGAGGATAATCGTTTCCTTTCCAAGAATGTAGTGTCTCCATTACTTGAGATCTTGCACAATGGCATACCGTTATTTTTCATATGTTGAGTACCTTCTAACAGTGTCGCTAGAATTCTCAGAATGAAATGCAACTAGGTGACCTGACTGAGTGATCACTGCACCGAGGGAATAGTCCAATGCATTTGTCTAAATCTCAAAGGGCTGATGCAAATCAGGTAACACAAGTACTGGTGCAATACAAAGCTTGTTTATGATTTGTTCAAAAGCTTGTTGTTGTGTCGGTTTCCATTTGAAGACAATTTCTTTGTTTCCTTTCGTTAACTGATTCAAAGGCCATGCGATGTGGCTGAATCCAAGTATGAATCGTGGATAGAAATTCGCTAAACCAAGAAAACTTCTTAGTTCATGAATGTTTTGAGGAATCGGCCAACCTTTGAGGATTTGTACTTTTTCTAGGTCGACATGAATTCCTGCAAATTCAATTACATACCCCAAATATTTGATGTTGGTCATCGCAAATTAGAATTTGTCCATATTCAGATATAATCGATGTTGTTGGAGAGTGTCGAAGACTTGTCAAATCTGTTTGGCATTTTCTTCCCACATTCGACTGAAAATCAAGATATCGTCGAGATAGAAAATGACACATTTACCGATGAAAGGTTGTAGAAGGTCATCCATATATCTCATGAAGGTTGCAGGTGCATTGTTAAGCTGAAAGGCATGACTAACCATTCAAACAATCCTTCCTTGGTCTTGAAAGTTGTTTTCCATACATCAGTGGACTCGATTGGAATCTGGTGGTATCCTTACTTGAGGTCGATTTTCGTAAAGAACTTAGCAACTTTCAGATTGTCGATGAGTTCATCAATTCATGGAAGAGGGTATATGTTCTTCACTGAAATTTTGTTGAGAGCCTGATAATCGATGCACATGCACCAAGTCCCATATTTATTTGGAACTAGGAGGACTAGACTTCCACAAGGAGAAGATCTGGGGTGAATATGACACTTGTCGATCAAATCCTAGATTTTCCTATGAATCTCTTCATTTTCAAGAATGGATATTCTGTAAATAGATGAGTTAGGTAATGAAGAGCCAAGACGAATTTCAATGGAGTGTTTTACCTGATAGTGCAGAGGTACTATGTCTGGTGCTCGAAATATGTTCAGGTATTCCTCAAGAATGTTGTCGATTTTTTGTTGTTGTCGAGAGCTGTGTTGGTCATTGAGTTGACTCGTTGTCGTAGTATTCCTAGAATGTTGAGGCTTGGTCATGATTAATGCGAACTTTTGAGATTGATTGATAAGATTCTTTATTTGTTTGGAAGATATCATAACAACTGTTGATGCGGGTTGTCGCTCTGGTATGCCATACCATTGGTTTCATATTTTGATAATCACCTTCTGAGGCCATGACTGATATGTATTGTGTCAATCCCATAGGTAGGGTTTACCGAAAATGGCGTCGACTATGGAAATCGGTGCCACATCATAGAGTACTTCTTCTTCAAAAGTCTTAATGAAGTAGGCGAGTTTGCATTTTCGTGTGATCCTTAATTCCTGCCCATCATTCATCCAACATATATTGTAAGGCCAAGGATGTGGAGTGGTGACAATAACTAATTTCTTCACAAGATATTTAGAAACAAAGTTCTTCTGCCTACCATTATCCACAATAAGATGTAATGGATTTTTCTGAATCCATATCCGTGTATGGAATAGCTGCTCTCATTCCTCCTCATCGATGATCGTCAAGGCTGTCGGAGTGGTCGAGGTCAAATCCAAGAGAGTTGATGCATCTGGGTCAGATTCTACCAGGTTTCTGTCGGACAAGTCAAATGGTGACAATTTTTCCAAAAATGTCTTTCGAGCTTTGCATTATGATGTATCATACCATGTTGAACTATTACAATCACACCATTTCTCGGTAGGAGCTTGTTTTCCGTGATCCCTCTTGTCTTTCTGAAAGTTCTTCTTTGGATGATTGGGATTTGGTGGTGTCGGCTGACAAGGGTTCTTGAACTTGTCGGAGTCGACTGGTGACTTCTTGTTGGATGTTCGACCAATTGGCTTGTTCTCTAAATGTGTTTTTACTTTCTATTTAGCTTCAAGCTTGCTGGCGTAATGAAATGAATTCACAAGTGTACTCACTATCAGAAAATACATCTCTTGCTGAATGTATAGGGATAAATTGCTGATGTACTTCAGAACAAGAAATGTCTCTTCTTCTTGGATGCCAAGTCTAGCCATCAGTCGATAGAATTCATCAGTGTAACTATGTATGGACTAGTCTTTCCATTTCCTTAGTTGTTTCCACTTCTTATACTTATGTTCAAGATACCTGGGTGGTTAGAACTCCTTTCAGACATATTCGAAAAATTTTACCCATGTGTCGATGGGGTCTTATTCTTTTTCCATCTTTGTTGATATATTCTCCCACCAACAGTGTACGGAGGTTGACATCTTTAAGGATGCAATGGTGATCTTTTCTGCTTTGGAGAGTTGATTCACTGCATAGTAAGATTCCAGTTGTTGCACCCAATTGTCGATGAATTCTGCATCACTCTTGCCTTCAAGGTTCGATATGTCAATATTCATTTTCACTTTGAAGGGGATGATTTTATCAGAGTGATGTCGCATCAAGGATTCCCCAGAGTTTGAAGTGACTCGCATGAGAATCTCACTGAACTGGGAGAACATTTCGGTCCACTGGCAAGCCAGTGATTTTTCTATGAGTTGCTCTGTCTCGTCAGTTGCATGTCTATCATCTGCTTCTTCAGCCATATTTTCTGAAGTTGAATGAAGTGTTTGCTTATGTTGTTGAGTTTGTGAGCATTTTTGAATAACCATAAGTTAAATAACTTCAATGAAAGTGCTTATGTAACTTAATCTTTGAACAAGATCTAGCTCTGATACCAATGATACAGGTCGTGCCCAGGTGCACGCTGGGGACAGCAGTCGACTGAATAAGTCGAGTTCTGTTATGGTGGAAGCATATAAAAATAACAACAAAGTGGGAATACACTCAGGTAGACAGAAAGTATATGGATAGAAAAAATGAAAGAATTTGAACCAATTTATTACTTCTCCATGAAATATGGACGAATCATAATTTTGTATATTACATTAGTCTACATGCTTATATAGGATGCTGAGATGCTTGGGTGACTATTCATTATGTTCAATTACAAAGAAGTTACAACAGTTCAGAAGTTCAATCGTCGAGGCGGACCTGTCGAGGCGAACATGTTGAGACTGATCTGTCGAGGCAGACCTGTTGAGGCAAACTTGACGAGGAGGACCTGTCGAGGCGAACCTGTCAAGGAAAAACTTTCGAGATGGACCTATCGAGGAAAACCTATCGAGATGGACCTGTAGAGGCAAGCAAAGAAATCGAAGTGCTAGACTTTGTCGAAGCTTGAAAATCTACCAACTACTGGTTGGATCTCTAGTGACTTCTTAAAAGATGAGGGATTCCTTTAATCAATTGAACACTCCATGTTTGTGGCATGTAATCCAAAACAATGGTTGGGAAGTAATTTCTTCTTTTACAATTATCTCTTCTTTACATGATTAAATATATTGGCGTCACCTACTTGTCACCTTTCAATAGTAAGGCACATAACTAGGGAAAACAATATTCAATTAACTATGTTGAAATAGATTCCCTTACCTTAGGGCAGTGTTTCATTAACTATTATCCCTTACTTGAAACATATGCAATAATTCCTAGTGAAGTTTTGGGCTAGAAAGGTGGCTTTCGTTCACAATAAGACCAACTAATCAGGTTGAATCTAATGTGTCGTTGCTCAGTTGGGTGGGTGTACACCTTGATATATAGTCCCTGTTCGAGGCACTAATATGTGACTAGATTAAAATTTTGTTGATTAGGATGATGGAGATGGTGGTGATTGAGGCAAAGAATTGTGAGAAAGGAAAAAATCAATCCCTCTACGTTGTGTTGTCCCAACATTTCTTAATAGTTACATTTATTTCAATTGTAGGAAAATGTGTGCCCAGGCATCCTTCTCTAGAAAAAATGAGCCACATGTTCCCCTTCATGTAAAACCTATGTGAACCGGGCCTCCTTCATGTTATTATTGACTTTTAATTCCAACTCATGGATCCAAGAGAATGTGCCATCAAATTCTCTATTGTATATGGCATCTCCTTTGCTAGAGCATGTCCACGAAAATGTTGGCAGGTTCTCTTGTGGTCTTCCACTTGAGAATGTATTCCAAAACAAAAAAAGTAACCCTTCAACAATGATTATTTGGCTATGGTTTCTCAATAGGCATTGCCTCACATCCTCTAGCATATATCTTCTTGACCATGTTCGCTGCAATTTCCTCCTCATATGATTTGCTTCCTCTTGATGTATTCTATGAACTTCTATATGTAGTGTGCTTCAAATAGTGTTTCTAATTAGATCACGTTTCTAGGATTGCTACCTTCAACTCTCCTTTCATTTCATGATGCCCAAATTATTTTCCTTGTTCTCAAATACAACTTATTGAGTAAGCATGAGCCCATATAGAGAATTTGTAGTGAAAGAAATAACAAGATGAAAGAATGAGAAAACACAATGAATTTCAAACAAGACACAAATTTTACATGGTAAAACCTTGAGAAGAAGTGATAAAAACATCCACAATGCATGGTATTGGTATTCTTATTGCTCAAAGGTACAAATATTATAAACATCCATAAGAGGGCTTACAAATATTTGTCTACCAATGCCTCTCAAGGAGACATAAACATCAACATCATAACTAGCATTGTTACATGAATTTTCATCGTTACATGAACCACCTAGATAAATATGGTTTCCTTATGAATTTTTCCCATGGTTATTGTTGTGTCAAAGCTAGCATCAATTTCACTTTATATTATAAGAACACAAAAAGAGCAGCGATAGCAACACTGTCCTTCAGGGTTTGCATGGATTTTTCACTTACATGGAGCTTGAGCTCTTATCAAATTTTACATACTCTTGACACTACGAGCTAGACTTTGAAAATACTAGAGGGTTGAGACGGAGAGTGCTAAGCACCCCACTGCATACTCTTAAAAAATCTGTCAGAGAATCTGCAGCGGGTATGCCCATCAATATAACATTCTTATGCACATCCTGATGGAGAGCATAAGTCCATATCGGTGGGTGAACATCCATGCATTTCAGCCCATCCATACCATGCGCTGTAGTGAGTAGATAATAAGTTTCTTTTCAAAACTAATAATAAAAATTAAATTTTGCAATAATAAAGTTAAATGTTTTTTATAAAATATATGATTTAAATAAAAATAGCTTTTAGGATGATCATAAAAGAAATTCACTTTTTGAGATACTTCGTGAGTTGAAATTATTGTTTTGATACTTACTAATAATTGGCTAATATCTCATCTTCTTAAAATGTAAGAAAACAAATTAATAACGAAAACAAAGAAATATAACAAATTGTATATTTAACCATTACAAACCACCAACTACTATCTCTTTGAATGGCCAGTAGTAACTATGGGTACTGTTTGAGAATCAATTATAACATAATTTACCATTTTTAAAAATAATTTATTTTTAATAAAAAATTAATTATTATGTCCCTGACAAGGAGATATATATGAATCGCTCAGGGCGATTAATTGGAGTTTGTATGAGAATTTTTTTTGTGTTTTATAAATTTTTTGCATAGTTTTTAAAACTATTTTTAAAACTATTTTTTTGAATTTTCATTGGTTAATAGAGATGACGTTTCTCTAGGGTCTTGTGCCCCAAGACCTGGCCGCTGGCTCGTCAGCAAAATTTTAATACAACCATAATTTGTAAGCATTGAATTAATGCATTTAATGCTCCTATTATGAAATTTTAAATACACATTAAATGCACCACTACTAATATGCAGCTAGCTGGAAGCTTGTGAGTGTTTGCAGATTTCAATGCCAGCCGACCATCCAAGCTTCACCGCTCAAGGAAATACCCATGGACTCCACGCTCACAAAATCAGTCATTCAAGATCCTCGGGAAGACTGCCCTATTCAAAGAATGGCAGAGGAGCTTACATGCCCTATTGTTGGGGATCCATTTGTTTTTAATCTCTCCCTTTGTCTTCTAATAAAATTTTAGAATTTTCAATCTTAGGATAAACTCTAAAAATATGTCGTTCTATAGTTTATAATAATGAATAAAAACACCTCTAATAATGATGAGAAGACAATCATGGAAACCTATCTGCTTCTAGTTGAATGGGATTTTATTGAATTCTAAGTTGTGTTGTGAATAACAGGTAGAGATTTATTGAATTCTAAGTTGTGTTGTGAGTAACAGGCGGAGTGACATCCATGTTGACGCCATGGTTGCTTTGGCTAGGATCAAGACATGTCACTATACTGTTTAGAAATTATTCTTTACGTTCATGCCTCCCTCAGTTAATTGAACGCCTTTATCGTTTATCGTTTTACATATCTTTAGTTCCTCTGCGTTGTTCAATCACTTTTTCTGTTTGGTTTTCTTTCACTGTTTTAGTGTGAAGAAGGTGTCTTGCAGTGCCCTGAAGCGGTCTCAAACCGTGCAACCTTCCAAAAGATGCGACTCAATCGAGCAAGCAAATATGCAACAATAATGAAGGCCAGGGAAAGCTCACAAGGTATCTCTCATTTTCTACTTTTTATCATATTGAGCAGCTGGACGCATTGCTTTTACTTGCAACGAAGGATTTCCTTAATACCGGTAGCTTAATTTTGTGACATATCATGACAATAAGATGTTTTCACATGTGCTCGCATGCGTTCGGCCATCCTCATCCTGCTGTAGGATTTTACTAACTTCGATGCCTGGCATGGATTGCCATTATCTCTTAGATTGGTCGGGGAGCTCCTTCGTGGGAACAAGGATTTAATTCATTGGACATGAAAATTAGCTGGCGTTCTCAAAGCATATATTCTTAAACATTGTCTAACAGGGATATCGCCATAAGAATATGTGACGGATCTGGCTGGGTCTCTGGAAGCTGGAAAACTGGTAAGCAAGCTCCACTTCCACTTAATCGATGAATCAATCTCTCCTCAATTTGAAGTGGATCACAGCCAGATCTGAGGTTTATATTAGTAGCAATAACTTGAAGAACAAATTAGGATATGTCTCAATTTACTAGTGTCCCATACTAGTAAATGAATATTGGACAAAATCCTCAGGATATGTTCCATTTATACAGACTGGTTGACCAATTTAGTGAATGCGAAAAGTTATTTGGAAAGTTTTCGAAGAGTTGTAAGCGCCCCGCCAGAAGGTTAAAAATAAAAATAAAAAGATGATTGTCAACCATTGATGAAAACAATCTCTCTGCAAAAATCTCATGTTGAATGGAAAAGGTATTGAAGCAAGAATGCCACATATAATTTAGAGTTAGTTTATCTTATTACAAAAATACCATATATATTGAAAGTTTATCTTATAGAATAAAAATTGAAAGTGTAAAGGTTGAAAATGGGGTTTTGATATTTTTGAAGAATTCTTCATTCTTTTGAAGTTTGCACACTTTTGAAGTTTGTTTTTCAAAATAAATGCATTACAAATTTAATTAATTATTAAATTTTTTTATTGGGTTTAATATTTAATTTTTTTTTTCAATTGCAACATAAAAATGTCTATATTCATTAATCTATATCTTTATATGTTAAGTGTAGATATCATTTCCATTTTTAAATATGATACACACATATTTCATTGAGGTTACATGCTTAGGTTAAAAATGAATAATACCCAAAAATGTTGAATATACATTTGTCATGATATATAATACATTTTAAGATGTAGTATTTTAGTTGGTAGAAAAAGATTAAGCTAATACAAAAATGTAGTGAAATTGGTGGTAATTTAATAGTTTCAAGTTTAAAAATGTGAATGAAATCTATATAGTGTGAGATGTATATCAACAAAAACTCTTTGTGTTCAATAATGCCTATATAAGCATGTTGTACTCCTTGAAACATTAAATTGTCTATATTTAATCTTCAAAAAACATTAAATGCAATGATAAGTTGTGATGGTTACAAATAGCATTTTGGTTCTAATGCATCTCTTACTAGCTATTATGAGTTTCTAATACTTAATTATAGTGATATTTGGAAATTCACTATTGACTTATATCCTAGATCTATAACAATTGTAAATATTAAGTAATTTGTTAGATTTATTAATGTTTTATTTGTGTATTTCATGTTGGATAAGTTCATTTGGTAGTGTCTCATTGTCATTATCTTTAATTTGATTAATTTCATCGAAAAAATATAAAAATAATTAGAGATAAATATATCAATCCAAGTCAAAAACTTAATATATGCATACATATAAAGGAATTGACTTACTAAATAATTCAAAGAAAAATCTATAAATCCTTTGAATGTATGCCATGAGTAGTTTTGTCATAATAGTTTGATTGTATATACTAAATATGCTTCTAAAAATAAATGACAAAAGAATAAATCTAGGATCTTTCACTCATACTCTTATACAAAACAAAAGATAATAATATATTCACATGCTAAGACCATTAAATAGATTTAGACTCCATCCTTATGCATTCTTGATGATTTCATGAGAGTGACCTTGATTGATTGAGTGGTAAAACGATCAAGTTCGCTTCTTTCCTTAGGTCATAGATTATTTGCATGTGTTGATGGAAGATACTACATTTGTTCAAATGTTTGAAATTAATATTGCTTTATGCATGTGGGTGCTTTCTACCAATACTCACCCTTGAGATATGACAAAGGATGCATGACATCACTGTGACATGCATCTTTCCTTAAGGACAATTCTTACTAAACTTATATAATCATTAGATGCACTTGTTTTGGTCACTCATGCTGTGGTTGTATGTGAATGTTTATATTAATGGTTGTTTTATATATTCTTTGGATGGAAAGCTAAGTTTAATGGCACACAAGATTCATTTAGATTTTATGTGCATGACATAGATGGTACTTATAAAGTTCGAGTTTCCTACAAAGATATTACTAAAATATCCTTATTATGATGCTTTGATTATGGTATTGTCCTTTGATCATTATGGATGATGCGTCCAAAAATGACTTCAATCGGTGGCATATTAATCACATGCATTAGCAAAAATATTTTTATGAAGGATTTAAATGCATGGTAAAATGTGAACTTCTTTCATGGATTC
>LPNX010622971.1:6868-59003 GCA_001517045.1 Pseudotsuga menziesii
CTTATAGTGCCTTTTACTCACGCTTTGTCATTTTTCTGGTTGCATACTGAGGGGATGTTACACTTGGGCTACATAATAGCCATATTTAGGGTTCATTGAAGTCTAGAGCATAGTGAATATTGGCTATGATTTCTCCTAGTCCTATAATTTTGGATATAGTTCTTATTTTGATTTCACATTTTTTCTTTTAACATCCAACATATGTGAAAAAATATGAACCTTAGACCCTTGTGAAACTTCACCCATAGCTCCTCCACTATGTTGATTTTTCTCCTTGGGTATGAATGTTTTGGGATGATGTACTGAAGAAATCACATCCTTTTTAATAACATTACAGAGGATTTTTCATGAGTTTTCACTTCACACAAAGCAATATTGTGTACTGCCTCACTTTCAATTCTAGCTTTCTTGCTTAAATGGTCACTAGCATCTGAGGATCCTCAATTTACATATTTGAAAACATTTGATATATCTCACTCTAATATGCTATTATTTACTTCTTTCTTCTTAGTATTTTCAAACAAAATCTTGGTTGGTTTGATCACATTTGAAAAATATTTCCGTCAATATCCCTAATCAATGGGCTATTGAACTTGCCCCTTCTTCCACCTCAGCTATAGATTCAGGACATACATATTTTTCCTCTGCTTTTTGAGCTTTATATTGCAACATACCATGTTTTATTTATGGTATTTATAATCCTTGCAATATATCTCGAATCCCTCGCCCCCCAACTGTCTTTATTTTCCAATCGATCAAGGTCCAAAATTGTTTGATGGAGGTAATCAAAATCCCCAACCTTTTCTCTTTTTTGTGAAATAATATGATCTGGATCATATTCAGTAAAAAATATTTCAACAACTTTTTTTCTGGTTTTGAATGCAAAATCTCCCACTTGAATTAGTAACTCAAAGTAATCTTTTGATCTTTAGACCCAAAATGAATATAATATGAATTCAACCTCTACCTAATTTACTCAAGAGAAAAAATCCCCAGGATCAGATATATAGTCAATAATAAATGTTTTAGTTCCGAGGCATAAATTTTCAAAATTGTATGGTCTTCATACAAATATTAGTCTCCTACTCTTACATATGGACTTAATTGCAACAAGTTTTTACATTCTTGGAACAATCTACGAAGATGTTATCCATATAAAAGTATATAGGTTGTAAATTATTTATATGCATGAATTTTGACCAACTTAGTAACCATTTTTGCCAATCCTAAGAATCTTTTAGTCTTGTCCAATGCATTTTATAGATCAGTTGCAAATATGGTGTACTGTTAAGACACTCCTTATGACATCGATGGTTCAAATCTCGTGAGCCCTATGTACCATGTGTGGCACAGTTTTGGTGCACCTAGGGGTATAGTGGAAGCACACTAGAATCAAACCTATTCCATGTGAGTATGAGACTGGCCCAATTATTGATTCCATAGTTACAAAAAAAGAGAATGTGCAAAACAAATTACTCTTGACATTTATGGTATTGCGTTGTATACAAAATACCATTTTCAACGATTCAAGAGAAAAACATTGTGCCTACAAGAGAAGGTGCATGGAAATTATAGGTTTTTTTATGTATAACATCATGCTTTGAAACAATGTTCCTTAAAATATTTTGCTCATGCATATAAAAATGTGATTTCCTATGATCCAAAGACAAACCAAATATTCCACAGTTCTCAAAATTTTGGTAGAGGTGCTTCAAGTTCTCTTCATATGATCCAGGAAATACTATCATGTCATCTATATAGATGACTATGAAGTTTTCCTTCTCACATATAAAAGATATGTCCATATCCCTGTGGAATTTTTCTCTAGCATTCATCAATGGAAAAGGAATTTAATCATATGTGAGGGTTCCCCATGTCATAATAAATGTTGTCTTTTCCATGTTTGTCTTATCCATTGCTACCTGTAGTATATTCAAAGAAACCAATAATAATTGAAACCTACTAGTCCCAACTATCTTTTGCAAAATATGATCCATTTTTGGAAGTGATTAATTGTCTTTAATTGAAACTCTATTATAGTTCGTACAATCTAACACAACCTTATTTCTCCATCTTTCTTACATGGACTACATTTTCCACCAAATCGGAATATCTAAGAGGTATTATAATATTTCCATCCAATAACTTCCTACCTCTTTTTCTATCATGGGAAGAAGTAATGGATTAACTTGTCTCATATTCTACGTAGAAGGTGATCCAGGTCATGCTCAGGTACACCCTGGGGATAACAGTTGACTGAATGAGTCGACCACTGTTATGGTGGAAGCATAAAAAAAAAGTAATGTAGGAAACACACTATCAACATGAAGTATGTGCACAAACAATATGCAAGAATTCGAACTAATTTCTATTATTAATTATTCTCCATGAATGGTAATTGATTGTTACGATAATGTACATGTTTATATAGAATGATGAGATGCTTAGATGACTACTTGTTACGTTCAGTTACAAGAAGTTATAACAGTTTAGAAGTTCAACCGTCACAGATGACTAGAAGACAGAGACATTCTATCGATTTTTGACAGATGTTGACAAGGAACGTCAAGATGCTGTATGTCGAGTGTAAAAATTGTTGAGGTTTGTCGAGGTCAGTTGTATCAAGGTCTGGACTTGTCAAATCCGATGCTGAACATGTCTAAGAATTTGAAGTAGTTAAAGTAGTCGAAGTGCTAGACTTTGTTGAGGTTCGAAAACATGCCAATTGCTGGTTGGATCACTCCTCCTTTCTTAAGAAACAAAGGTATCAATTGTGTATTCGTTTAGGTGAGGAAACTTGTTGGCTACTTTAGTAACAGAGTACCATTTTCCTTGCGTGGGGAACTGTACAAATTTAGCCACTTGAAACAAGAGAATTGAGTTCGTCCTTGTATGGCGTATGCGTCGTCCCACAATGGTGTCGCAAATAAGAGGTTCCTGAACATCTTGATGTATGTATTTGGGTTTTTCTATTTGCAAGTCGTTTTGTTCCAAAAATGGTGCATGGTATGGTCAAAGTAGATCTACATTAAGGACTGGATGTAGGCCAAGGCATGCAGGAATGTCAAGCTCAAAAGTGTTTTCTCTAATATGTTTAAGGATACTGTATGGACCATATCACAAAGGTTTCAAATTTTTGTATGGACTAGTGAAGCACACCTTCTTTAGATGTAACCAGGCCTAATCCCCAATTTGGAATGAACGAGGAATACAATGCTTGTTGTGTCAGGCCTTAGATTTTGCATTAGATCATTGCAACATTTCATGTGCTTGATTCTGGATGTTGTAGAGTTGATCTATGAACTTCAATGGTTTCTCCACTTCTCATCCTTCTAAGTCGGTGTCATTCGACTGTGTCCAGGATCTGATCAATTCGATAGGCGCTGAGGGTTGAAATTTATAACAAATCCCAAATGGAATCTTTCTCATAGAATTGTGTTGAGAATGATTGTAGATGTGCTGTATGTATGGAAGGCTACCATCCCATGTTCGATGATGCTTGTGGTTGTACATGCAAAGCAATTGTACTACCAAGCGATTTACAACTTTCGTTTATCCGTCTGTCTACGGATGGAAGGCTGTCGAAAAAGAAATTCTCGTGTCGAGCTGCTTCCAGATATTTTTCCAAAATGCGTTGACAAATATAGCATCTCTATCAGAAATAATTGTCATTGGGAGGCCACAATGTTTCCAAACATGTTCAAAGAAGAGCTGAGCAGTCTGATGTACTGTCGTAGTCTTCTTGCATGGTATAAGTATAGCCATCTTGGAAAATATTTTGACTACTACTAAGATCATGTCATGCTGATGTTTGGTAGTAGGATATACCATCAAGTAGTCCATAGAAATAGATTCCCATGGTCGACTAGGAACTGGTATGGGTGTGTACAGTCCTTGTCGTTGACTCAACGGTTTAGAAATGGAAAAAACTACGCATGGTCGAATGTACTTTTTGACGTCGGATTTAAGTGAAGACCAGTAAAAATACTTTGTAGCATAACAAGTGTTTTTGTGACTTAAAAATGTCCTACAGTCCTTCTATAGTGCGCATCCCATACGAGCTTTTGTCGGTGCTCATTGGTCGATACACAAAGTTGTCCAAGCTTGTATAACAAGGTGTCCTTCAGGAAGTATTTAGTAGTAGAAAACGTATAAGCCTGAAGCTGTCGATAAATTACATATAAGTCGTAGTCTACCGAATACAATTGTGGCCAAGTAGTGGTGTCATGACCCTGCATACTCATCACTGTAGAAAATAGAGTAATTGGTGGTTGGTTGAGGCAATCAACTATGGCATTGGATTTTCCTTTCCAATATTTAATTACCAATTGAAATTGTTGTAGGTAATTAATACACTTGAGTTGTCGAGTTTCTTGTAGTTTCGACTGGGATGGAGCGAACTGTAAAGGTTTATGGTCAATGAGGATGACCGTTTCCTTTCCAATAAGGTAGTGTCTCCATTGCTTAAGAGCTTTCTCAATGGCGTACAGTTATTTTTCCTACATCAAATACCTTTTAAAAACGTCATTGAAAGTATCAGAATGAAACACGACTAGGTGACCTAATTGAGTGATCACTGCACCGAGATCATAGTCCGATGCATCCGTCTCAATCTTAAAGGGATGATGCAAATTAGGTAACACAAGAAATAGTGCAGTACAAAGCTTGTTTTTGAGTTGTTCAAAAGCTTGTTGTTGTGTTGGTGTACATTTAAAGACAATTTTCCCATTTCCCTTAGTTAATTGATTCAAAGGCCATGTGATGTGGCTACAGCCAAGTATGAACCGTTGATAAAAATTCACCAAACCAAGAAAAATTCTTAGTACATGAATGTTTTGAGGAATGGGCCAATATTTAAGGATCTGTACTTTTTCTGGCTTGACATGAATGTCTGCAGAGTCAATTACATACCCAAAATATTTGATGCTGGTCATCACAAATGAGAGTTTTTCCATGTTCAGATATAGTTGATCTTGCTTGAGAGTGTCAAAGACTTGTCGAAGTTGTTTGACATGTTCTTCCCCCGATCAACTAAAAATAAGGATATTGTCGAGATAGAAAATGACACACTTGCCGATGAAAGGTTGTAGAAGTTCATCCATATATCTCATGAAGGTTGCAGGTGCATTGGTTAAGCCGAAAAACATGACTAACCATTCAAATAATACTTCGTTGGTATTGAAAGTTGTTTTTTAGACATCAATGGATTCGATACGAATTTTATGGTATCCCTACTTAAGGTCTAGTTTCATAAAGAACTTAGAACCTTTCAGACTGTTGATAAATTCATCTATCCATGGAAGACGATATACGTCTTTATCAAATTTTTTTTGAGAGCCTAATAGTCGATGCACATGTTCCAAGTCCCATATTTCTTTGGAACCAAGACGACTGGAATTCCACAAGGAGAGGAGATGGGGTGGATATGACCCCTGTGGATAAAATCCTGGATTTTCATGCGAATCTCTTCATTCTCAAGAATGGATATTCTATAAACATATGTGTTAGGTAATGAAGAACCATGAACAAGTTCAATGAAGTGTTTTACCTAAAAATTAAGAGGTACTCCGTTTGGATCTTGAAATACGTTCTGATATTCCTCAAGAATGCAGTTGATCTGTTGTTGTTGTCGAGAGATGTGATAGTCGGTGAGTCAACTCATTGTTGCAATATTCTTGGAATGTTGATGCTTTATCATAATTAATGCGAAATTATGAGCATGATTGATAAGCTTCTTTGTTTGTTTGGAAGATATCATAACAACCGTTGATGTTGATTGTCTCTATGGTATGCCGTACCACTGATTTCGAATTTTGACAATCACCTTCTGAGGTCGTGACTGATATGTATTGTGTCAATTCCATAGGTAAGGTTTTCCAAAAAGGGCATCGGCTACGGAAAGCGATGCCATGTCACATTTTACTACATCTTCAAAAGGAATGATAAAGTAGGTGAGTTTACATTGGCATGTGATTCTTAGTTCCTGTCCATCCTTCATCCAACTGATATTGTAAGCTTGAGGATAGGAAGCAATGACAAGACCTAATTTCTTCACAATATCTTCAGAAACGAAGTTCTTCTGGCTAACATTATCCACAATCATATGTAATGGATTTTTCTAAAACCATATTCGTGTATGGAACAGGTGCTCTTATTCCTCCTCATCGACGATAGTTGTGGCTGTCGGAGTGGTCGAGGTCGAAGCCAAGAGGGTTGATACATCTGTATCATATTCTACCAAGGTTATGTCGCACAAGTCGGATGTCGACAATTTTTTTAAAAATGTCTTTCGAGCTTTGCATTCTGATGTATCATGCAATGTTGAATTGTGATAATCACACCATTTCTTGGTAGGAGCTTGTTTGATGCAATCCCTCGTGTCTTTCTAAAAGTTATTCTTGTGATGATTGGAATTTGGTAGAGTTGGCTGGGAAGGGTTCTTGAACTTGTTGAAGTCGACTGGTGAATTCTTGTCGGATGTTTGACCTGTTGTCTTGTTCGTGAAACGTGCTTTTAATTTTTGTTTAGCTTCAATCTTACTAGTGTAATGAAATGCATCCGCAAGCATACCGACAATAAAAAAAATCCATCTCTTAATGAATGCACAGGGATAATCTGCTGACATACTTCAGGAAAAGCAAATTTTATTCTTCTTGGATGCCAATTCTAGCCATGAGTTGATAGAACTTGTCGGTGTAACTCTGCACGGACTGGTATTTCCATTTCCTTAGCTGCTTCCACTTATTATACTGCTGTTCAAGATATTTCTGTGGGTAGACTTCATTTCGGATGTGTTCGAAAATTTTTACCCATGTTTCTATGGGGTCTCCATCTTTTCCATCGTTGTTGATAAGTTTTCCCACCAGCAGTGTTCGAGGGTTGCAATCTTCAAGGACGCAATGGTGATATTTTCACTTTGGAGAGTTGATTCATAGAGTAGTAAGATTCTAGTTGTTGTACTCAATTATCGACAGATTCCATGTCAATCTTTCCTTTAATATTTGGTATGCACATATTCATTTGCACTTTGAAGGGGATGATTTTATCGGAGTGAGGTCGCATTGAGGATTCCCCAGAATTCGAAGTGAATCACATGAGAATCTCGTTGAACTAGGCGAAGACTTCAGTCCGCTGGCGAGTCAGTTCTTTTTCTATGAGTTGTTCTATCTCGTCAATTGAATTTCTATTGTCTTCTTCCTCGACCATCTTTTCTGAAGTCGAAGGAAGTGTCTGCTTGTGTTGCTGAGTTTACAAGTGTGTTTGAACATGCATAAGTTAAATAAATTCGTTGGAAGTGATGATGTAACTTAAGATCTAAACAAGATCAAGATATGATACCAATGATCTAGGTTGTGCCCAGGTGCATGCTGGGGAAAATAGTCGATTGAATGAGTTGAGCACTGTTATCATGGAATCATAAAAAATAACAAGTAAATCAAGAAACACACTATTGACAAGAAGTATGTGCACAAACAATATGCAAGAATTTGAACCAATTTCTATTATTAGTTCTTCTCCATGAAGGTTCGTTGTTTGTTACAATAATGTACATGTTTGTATAGAATGATGAGACACTTGGGTGACTACTCGTTACGTTCAATTTAAGAATTTATAACGGTTCAAAAGTTCTATTGTCATAGATGACTGGAAGACAAAAACATTCTGTCGATGTTCGACAGGTGCCGACAAGGCATGCCAAGATGATGTATGTCGAGCATGAAACATGTTGAGGTTTTTCAAGGTCAGTTATGTCGAGGTTCGGACTTGTCGAAGCCGATGCTGAACCTATTGAATAATTCGAAGTAGTCAAAGTGCTAGACTTTGTCGAGGTTCGAAAACATGCCAACTGTTGGTTGGATCAAAAGGCTTTACTCCTTCTTTAAGTGGAATTCTATGTTGAATTATGCTAATGTCATAAGTCCTCAAGTATTCATATCTCCAAGCAAATACATCAACATATTCTTTAAACAACTGAACAAATTCCTTTTCTTTTGTTAAGGGGACACATATTTCAATACCTTAATCATCTTGGGATTCTCAACTGTACCAATATTGCATTCTTCCACATCATTTAATTGGGGATAAATTAAAGGATTGATAACTACATAATCTTCATCAATTTTTTTTCCAAAGTTACAAGTCCTCTGTGAATATAATTGCTTTTAAATTGAATAATTTCGGTCTTTCCAATTTTGTCAGATCACTTATGATTTAATCCTTGTCTTCCATCCCTTGTACCTTCAACATTTTCTTCATCAATATCAATATGAGTAGTAGAAAAATACTTGATCATATCCAAAATATTTTAATTGTTGATCATCTTCAAATACTTGTAAAATGTTTTACATTGTTTGGAATGGAGGGTCTATCCCTCATTTCCACTTCATACTTTAGTTTGGGAATTCTTGGAGGTCTAAAATTCCTTTCTATAACTGCTAATGAATCAACCTTATGTTTGGCACTTCTAGGAAATCGAGTTATGTTGATAACCAAGAAAAAAATCTAACAAGTACCACATTTGATTTTTATATGCGCCCATTTTGGGATTCTTTGTCAAATATTTGTTTCTTATTTGATAACAATTAACTTTACATCAACAAATATAAAAACATTATGAGATTTCATATTTCTAGCTACTTCAAGCCACAAAATTAGAGCTTCATACTATGATGTTTTATTTGTAGTTTCAAACTTCAATTTTTATGGTAAAGAAATATTATCCCGAATAGGAGGAATTTAATAACCCTATTCCAAATCCCTCTCTTGATGAAACACCATCAAAGTATAACTTCCTTACACCTTCTACTCCTTTAAAAATTATTTTTTCTTCCAACAATGGTTCCCTAAGAGGACACATATGATCATCTTCACTATGTATAGATAATATACAACATCCCATTCTATCATCTTTTGCATACATAGGGAAATTCCTATAATTTTTGGTATCACTAAGAGCGCATGCAACGTTTGTCTCCCCATATAATCTTGTTGTTTCCCCTTGAAAAAATAGGATAATGGCATAAGTCATATCCAATTGCAACATTCCTCCAATTTTATCTCCCCATGACCTTGACAATAACATTCCATATGTTGCTAGTACATTTGCAACCACTACATTTACCATGATACTTTTTACAGGAATTAGAGCCAAAGTTACCAAAAGATCATTTTATCATCCCAATACATTTGAATTTTCTAGAGTCAAAAGAATATAGGTCTTGATAAGTCCTTGTAAATTCCAAGCCCAATTTTTCCATTATAACTTTAGGCATCCGATTATGAGATGCCCTTAAATCCATCATACAATTATGCAACAAATGATCTTGGAATTTCAAAGTAATATAAAAATGAGCTACCTTCTCATTTCTTTCCTAAATATGAGGTCCAAACACCACCAAAGGAGATTTATCTTATATATTAGGGTATCTACATGTACTAAATAAGTTGGAGGATCCACCACCTTAGTAATTTTTTTATAATATGCACGAATTTTGACCAACTAAATTAAATGAATAAGGATTTTGACCTTGCTGACTTCATGAGATAAAATAAAAGAAGCAACCGAATTTTCAACATCTTTCTAGTTTGCTTCTTTATCAACTAAGTATTCGTCTCCCACCTTTCTAGTTGGAACATATACTTCTTTTGTTAAGGTGCCTCCTTTGGTTTTGTTGCTTGATCATTTTTTTCTCATTACAACAACCCTGTGCCTAAGAGCATATTTATTATGCAATTTTGTCTGTAAGGCATCAATTATGAAGACACTAGCTCCTTTTGTTCATTTTATCTTCATTTGAAATATAATGATTAAATTTAAAGATATTTCATAATATGCTTGAGTTAAATGTGTAGTTTCAACTTCATGATTCATCCAATGCATATCATTGTGTTGATCTTGTTCATCATTCTATTCAAAGTGTGGTTCTTTGAAAGGATCATATATTCAACCATTATATTTTTATTTCTTAAAGGAGGTTGAATCTACTACTCCTCATTTCTTCTATCTCTAGCCAAAATATGCGGAGGTGCATTGTAGGTTATTTTGAAAGGATTATGATCCCTTGCTCAGGGTTTTGAGCTGGCATGGGAACATTATTGCTATTATTGTCTTTTAATATACTAAGTTTGTTTGAAATATTTCTGATTAAGTTATGTATTTTCCTCAATCTATGCTTCCTATGATTCTACATTAGAGGTCAAAATACCCCCCCTCTTCCTTATGATTCTTTTTATATTTGTCCCTGGAATCATACCTAGTATTAATATTTCTTGAAACATTTATATTTTCATCACTATGAATTGCAACTTCTTGCATGTTATGCAATGCGTGAGACCTTTCTCTTAGCATCATGGAAACATCAGGCTCAAAAGCACCAACATATGTAACCTTAGATACATTCTGAGAAGGTTTAATATTTGTAGGAATTTTATTAGACATCTGAATAAACCCTTTGTTGAAATTAAGAACAATATTAGTATTCCTCTTCATTAATGCTCCAAATTCTTGTCAAATAATAACTATGGTCTCCCTTTTCAACCCATTGTCTCATAAATGTATCGTTGAATCTTTCCCAATGGTCAATTGAATTAGCTGACAAGTTTTTGAATATTTTTTTGACATCTCCTTCCAAATTCTGTACAAAAAGTATCATGTGGAAATTATGATGTTCAATGAATAAATTATCATTGAAATATTTAATAGATCCACATGGTCATCAACTTATATGGGTGAAATCGTGAAGTTGGTATACACTTTTGGCTTGTTTTTTGACAAACAAAACTGCAAAATTTTATGTTTTTCAACTTCGACTTCTTGAAACACATATCTCCATTAGGAATTACACCTTTAATTAAACACAAATGTTTTAGAGAATTGAATTAGCTTTATACTAGTATTTTTTTTAAAATTTTTTATGGACATACCATGGAACAAATTTGGAGGCCACCAATGACATATACTTGCAAAGTTTAGGTATGGATAATGAGTGACCTGCATGGCCTCTGATTTTTTGAGAGATGCTTATTCATTTTAGGGAAACAAATGTATGACCATATTATGCACACATTCCACTTCTGCATAGACTATATTTTGATATTTTTTAGACTTGTGAACTATTTTTTATTATTATTTATCGAAATAGAATATGTTCAGAAAATGATGCCTTATCGCCACATGTTGGTGACCTTCAATTTTCTTTTTAGCGTGAATCTTATTGGCGAAACTAAATGTACCATTTTGAAGAGGACATGGCAAGGAATATTTCAATTTTTTCATTGTTGTCTTTGTTATGATATTGAATTTTTATTTCAGGTGTTTTTAGAACAATAAAATTCTTAAGGGATAAGGTTTAGAATTTTTCTATTAATAATAGAAATTCAAAATAAAATTAAAAAGTTATTATACCATTGGAAACTAGATTAAAAAATGAATCCAATGGTACCAAGTCTGACACACAATATTTAAAATTTGCAAGGGTTTGGCCTTGCTGAAGTTGCAGGTTCTGAAAAGATGCAGGAGATTTTTCAAGTTTTGTTGACCGCGAACTCTCGATCGAAAGTTTAATTCAAACTCTTGGATATATATTTTTTAAAAATTTTTAATACGAAATTTTTAATTAGTTCAACCTCTAGGCCTAGTGTTTTTTAAACTCTCGGTCGAGAGTTTGAACTCTAAAAAAAATCTTGGCCTAGAGCTTGAAGTTGACTTCACAATTTACCTTTACCTAAAATAGAATCAACAAGACTTTTCATACGGGTTTTGAACATAAGAAAATATTCCTTAGATTCAAACTAATAAATAACAACTTTTCCAAGTAAATGACTATATGAATATCTGGAGGCATGTTTGGAACATATATTTCTTTCAGTAACCAATTTCTCCAGGTCGGAAAAGACTGAAGGCTTCTTAGAGTTTGGTTGAGCTTAGTATGTCTCATTTTTTTATAGGTTGACAATAGTGATGTTTCCATCCGTAAAATTGTACTTAGACGAACTGTTCCAGTTCTTGTTCACCACCAAGAATCATACTCTTGACATTATATCCCAAGAAAATAAAAATTTCACACATTTGTTCCCCAACAATGATGCCAATTTTCTATTGTTCCTTGAGATGAAAGTCACTAGAGAACTATGCCAAGGCATCTGATTTAGATTAATTTATTTATTATCTGAAATAAAGGCTTACTTGGAAGAATCCAATAGTCAAAGGAATAAACCTTACACTTATTAACTTTTTGTAAAAATGCTCTCAACTCAAAATACAAAAAATGGAATCAATCACTCAAAAGATAGGATGGGCATGCATTTGATTCAATCTTTCTTCACAATGGGTACCTCATCCAGTGCATAAAACATGATAAATCTTGCTTCGGTGGTAGGTTGAAGAATATGAGAGAGTAATAATGAGTAAAGACTAAAATCAACATTCCATGATGATTTAGACCTTTATTTTCCATAAGAATAGATTTGATCCTACAAAGGAATTCAAGAATGAAAAAATAGATTTATTGAGACAGATTTAGCATGGGAATGTGAAAAATTGATTACTCTTCACAAATTTGGTGTTGCATTGTATACAAAATACCATTTTCAATGATTCAATAGAAAAATATCATAAACTCATCCGCCTTCATGAAACAGGTCTCATCTATGCTAATAAGTGGGTCTTTGAACTTTCAATCCTAGTTGTTCATGACAATTTAACCCACACAACCTTATCCCAAGTTCCGCCTCCCCCTCGATGCAAATGGTTTGGATCATTTATCATCTATTTTGTTGATTGATCTCAGCCATTCACTCATGGGGAGGATTCCACTGTAAAACACATATGGGAGGAATTTGAATATTCCCTCTAAATTTTTCACTAGTTCCACCTATGTAGAATCTCCACTTGGATATTCTAATTATGACATGACATGACCTTACTCGGTGGCTTGGCTATGTCAGTTGAACCACTAATATCATAGCCCTACGTGTCCCTTCTCATATATATCATCCTACTTAGCCAACTATGCTCACTCACCACACTACCATATGCCTCTTACCTTCAATTGGTTTCTTGATGGTTAGTGAGTAGGGTTTTGGCATTGGATTTCTCCTTCACATGTGTGAACCTCCTCCCCATGAATGTCCTAATCTATCCTTACTATATCCTAGATTAAATCTCATTGATTCGTGGCATGATACCCCCTGTGATCATATGATCATCTTACCTTGTGTTAATGGCCAAGATCACACATTGATGATCTAATCCTTGTCGTTTGTGGGAGTTCTACTAGTTTACACTAAGGAAAATTTTAGGGGTGAATATTCGCCCATGGAAGAAAATAATGGTGTTTTCAATTTTTATGGGACGATATTTTTATATAGAAATCTTTAAAAATATTTTTAAAAAATTGCCCTAATATTACATATATATATATATTTAATATCTAAATTGTTTCTCCCGTCTAAAATTATAAATGTAATTTATGTTAATATATTTTAATCCTCCAAATTAATCATAAATTCTCCATTTTTAACCCTGATTTATTTAAGCTAATAGTTTTTAAGCAATGCAACCTTGACTCTCATGAGGCCAACCCTTCCATGGGCTACAGGTTAAGTATTAATACCACCAATGTTGGATTTTACCTCCGAGTGACCAAACCCTATGACGATTTATAAGTTAAATATTTATTCAACACTGGTGTTGGATCTCAACACCATGCGGCCAAGCCACATCACATGTTACAGATTTAAATATTAATTTTAACCTTGGCATTGGATCTCAACAACGTGAGTCCAATCCACATTTCAGTTACAAGTTTTAAAACAAGGTTGAGTTTCAAAGTCAAAGAGAACTGCAAACTTAAGTAGAGAAAAATTAAATACTCTTTCAAACCTGAACTTGAACCTTCGTCCACCATCACTGGAAGTAAAAAAGCGCAGAGGAGCGAGGCGACACTCCTTTCTTTTTATTTACCATAATGTAGAGGGTACCATCTGTGGAACTTTATTCTCTTCACCAAGTAACGTAAAGGCACAATCCCCTTTTCTTTTTGGTTCTCTGCCCAGTGCCAAGTTAAAAGTCATATCACGATTATTTCACTTAGTTATACAGAAAAAAAAATGACTAATAGCAGAAGATGCCTATCTCAACAAGCATCATAACTACTTCAATGGGATGAATTCCTTCACCCTATCACAAAATCCCAGATTGGCTCCTTCTTGAAAGTGATTGTCAAATAATGAAATCGTTTTTCCAGTCGGTTCGGTTATCTCCCTAAAACAAGACTCTCCCCCCTCCCCCTATAATGAAGATTCTCTCCTCCTCCTTTACAAGGGTTGATCTCAGATAATTGGGGAAGACACTCTAACCGCTTCTTAATAACATTTAAAATAATAAATGCTTCTTTCATGACTTTTAAAATAATAAATGCTTCTTTCATGTTTCATATAACTATTTTTCAATTTACATTACATTTCCATTACCTATACTCAAATAACAATTCCTTGCTTTATAATATATTTGTGGAACATAATTGTAAAATAATATGCTTACTTGTTCCACTTAACACTTTATGTACATTCAATGACCGAATATATAATATTTATTTGTTTTCTATTATTGTAGCTCTCTCTTTATATTTCATGTATATGTAGCTTTCCATTAAAACTTGTGTGTATAATTTACACACTTTTATATTTATTTATTGTATTATAGATGGCCCATAAATAATGATAATATTAATAATTTAAGCTAGGAGTACTATTTAACTTCTTTTCTAGGCTCATAGTCGAAATACTGTAGATGGATCATAGACATGTGTTATTTGTTTTGGCGACAAATATCTACTAACCTCAATTTAGGACAACACTTAAAAAAACTTTTAAGTTATGAAATCAACACTTTACTTTCTTCAAGTTCCCACAACACTTAAGCTGACATACTCCATCCGTAACTTATATATTTATGGCTTCCCAACCACTCACCCTCTCCCCCTGGTGGATTCATGCCCCTATCGTTTAGTTGTGTCAAGTCTTTAGTCTCCTAAGTCTACAAATTAAAATTGAAACATAGAAAATTCACAATAATACTTACAATGCTTTTATTGGTGAGGCCTTGGCCTTGAGCTTCTCGCCAGGAAGTTGCAATTATACATTTACCTTTGTATTTTCGGTTGTAGAAGAATCAAGGTAGAAAAGGGAATATTACATCCTTCTGCCCTTAAAGGTACATTATCATCGGTGTTGGTATCTTTCAAATCTTTTGTCTTCATATTCTAGTGTCTTAGCAAATATTGTTCTTTAGTTATATTTGCTTTCCTTGGCATATTTTGATATTTTTAACGTTCCTTGTCTTTCTCAACCTGTTCTTTACACAAACGTTACAAGCTATTTTCAACATTTATCACAAAACATATACATAGATATGATTCTTTTTAAATCAAGAGAAGCATAAAACTTAGTCTTATCACAAAATATTGTTGTTGCTTTTCATGACAACTATTTAAAACTTAGTCTTACTCTCTAGATTCACTTGCAACATTGTTAATAATACTTGAGATATATCTAAAATTCATGATCTAAAATAGAATAATCCATGCATTTGTATCTCATGGCACATAACATTTCCATATGCAATTTTTACATCCATACCTTTAATCATTTCCACTTTGCTTCGCAACATAACTAATCATATCAAACTAATGTAACATGTGCATAATCATAATTTTATCACATATTTTGAAACATGTACTAATTTAAAAGCATTGCCAATGCACATAGCAACAATCATTTTTTTCAAATTTGTCACACGAGGGTTCACCTCAGATATAGCTTTGCAGCCAATGATCCATCTTTCATCATATCATGGTGCATATAATACCCAAAATAATATTCACACACATACCTCTTGTATGACATTGATGTTCCAAGCATTTTTTGGCTGAAATCTTCTTTCAGAAGTTTTGGCATGGTATATACACATGAGGTTAATCTCCTCACGTAACCACTAGTTCATGTGAAAGCCTCATGAACCTGTATTTATTTTATTCATTCGACACAAGGACGATACCCTTCATTGGATTTTTATGGTTCTCAGGCGTATCTCCTACAAGAGCCGAGAAGATCTTAGAGCTAAAAGCTCTATCTTTACAGAGCCTGGAAGCTCAAATGTCACAGAGCCTAAAAGTTCTATTTTTTCTAATTCTGGAAGCTCAACAACAGACTGTGACACTAGACGAGAAAGGATATTTTGCAAGATATTGTCCCAAAGGAAAAGACCATTCAAAGAAAGGAAAGAATAAGAGATATAATGCTCATGTCGCCGAAGATTATGAACTAGTTAAGAAGAGAGAAGGGGAAGATTTCTCAAGTGAAGTACTTTTATCCAAAAGGATTCACCTCATAAGTTGAAGCTTGGGATGACTTCCATTATTACATAAAAGGGGTAGGATAATCTCCTACAATTTGGACTCCAAAAATACAAATAAAGATATCCTCCAAACTACAAGATCTAAGAGGGTGTAGTGCATCTAGAAGATATGATCAAGATCAAGGTTGATGTTTCAAATTAAAAAAGATAAAAGATTGAAGAAGATCAAGCTTCAGAACTGGAAAGGAAGCATAGATCAAGGGGGAGTCTATGCAACAAACAATAAAAGCTAAGTATTTGAATTATTTCTTAAATGTTTTAATTGATGCTGCTTAGTTGTGTACACATTTATGTTCCTAGATCATGCATGCTAGAGTGTTTTCATACAACTAATATGCACGTGATGGACAAGTTGCCTATGGTACCGCACAACACTCCATTGATGCTCATATAGAATGAAACCTTTTTGCTGACATATTGAGAGAAGTGCATGCTCTTAATTATGTTCTTGTAGAGATGGAAGGCATCTAGAAAGTTACCGTATGTATGTGAGATATAGATGAATGTTGTGTTGAAGCATTAGATAATATAGTTGCATGGCTGTGTGACCTATGTATTTTTAATTATTAATGTGTTTTGGAAACTATGAAGTGTATCAAATCATGCAACTAAAATTGACTTGTAGGAAGGATCATGTGCAAATCACCTACAAGAGAAGAATGACAAAACTTGTTTTGAATAACAAGTGACAATGGCTCAACTATGACATTGAAGAAGACTTACAAAATATAGCATACTACAGATGTACAAAGCAAGGTTTCTCTCAAGATATAGAGAGTCGACTATGACGAGATGTTGCTCTAGTGACACAAGACACTTGATAGTGTAATCAAAGTAGAAGTGTATATCGAACAACCTGCAGGATTCATGAATCTCTAAACAGAGAACCACATGTGCAGATTCAAAAATGATTTGTACAGGCTCAAAAGATACCATGACAAACAGTTGCATGATGAGATTGAGGATCACCGAGAGTGATGAGATATCAACCTTTGTGACAAGGTTGAAGATGAGAAACTCATAGATGGGTTCAAGAGGAACATGAAACATAATTCAAGATATTGGTATCCAATGAACTTGTGAGATGACATAAACGGATACACAGAATATCGACAACAAAGACAACAAAGAAGTCTACTTGTCACTCCAGTGTTGAATGTTCCGATGTAGAGGGAGCATAGTGCTCAGTTACAGGAGGGAGCAAGAAAGCTCCTCTTCAGAGGGAGTGTCTATAACACATATTGTAGAGATAGATTGAGAGACATCAATGGCAAAGGTTGTTTGCTCCAATAGTTTATGGATATTCTTAGAGTGATACTGAATGTATCCCCCCATGAAGAGGAAGCATATGTGGTGAAGTTTTAGAGATGTTCCCACGACATGGTATGGAAAGATAGATGATTTGTTCTTGATAGATGATAAGGATATAATAACATAAACAAAGAAGAGTCCTGCTACAGAATTTGAGATGAAATACCTTGGATCGATGCACTATCTTCTAGGTCTTGAAGTAAGGCAGAGCCTAGAAGGAATCTCCATTAACCAAGGGGAGTATGTAGTGGAAATTTTGAAAAAGGTTTGAATGTAAATCCATGGCCATACCCATGGATACAAATTTGAAGTTGTTGGATGATGCTTTGTCAGAGTTAGTGGATGTGACACTGTACAAATAGATTATTGTTTTCATTGATGCATCTAACAAATACCTGATCAGATATATGCTTTGCTGTAAAAACCTTGAGTCAATATCTGTTTGAGCCCAAAATGTTCACCTTGTAGCTGCAAAACATGTCATGAGGTACCTGAAAGGTGTGGTACTAGACTATGGTCTCAATTATAATAGAGATCATGACTTCATACTATATCATTATGAAGATTCAAATTGGGAAGGAAGTGTCTTAGACAGAAAGACCACTTCAGGTGGTTGTTTCAGTCCCATGATATCATGGCTAAGTATAATATACTGTAGCTTGTTCCTCCAGTTGTGAAGCCATATGGATTAGAAAGTTGTTATTAGGTCTATTCGATAAGTAGATGGATGCCACCATGATTCTATATGATAACCAAAGATGCATGAAGATGATAGAGAACCCCATGTTCCATGATAAGATGAAGCACATAGAAATTCGGTATTTTTGCATTCGTTACATGGTGCAGAAGGGAGTTGTAAAGCTCCAATATGTGAGCACATATTTGACTAAGCCCCTATCTCATGTGAACTTTGAGCACTTATGAGACAAGATTTGTGTTGTCCATAAGGAATTACCTCAAAATGGGGAGTAGTGATGATGATACTATGGTATCCTGATCACAACATGTAGCTCAATTGGGCTTGATCATCCTTAGACTTGATCCTGTTATTCCGAAAGGAAGGATCATCTTAAATGTTGATATTTAGAATTGATCCCGTGATTCCGAAAGGAAGGATTGTTTAAGATGTTGGTTGGTGGAATTGATCCCATAATTTTGAAAGGAAGGATCGTCAGAGTACCTGTTCACGTACGTGTCAACTGTGATCAATATTGGTTACTCCGTAAAGACTTGATTCCGTAATTATGAAAGGAAGGATCGTTTGAGCACCTTAGGTGTGTTGGAATTGATCCTGTAATTATGAAAGGAAGGATTGTCCATGATTTCGTAATTCTGAAAGGAAGGATCACCCATGTCGTCCATGATCTCGTAATTCCAAAAGGAATGATCATGTTGGTTGTTGATGCACCTAGCTCATTCTATTACAATAGCTAATGTTGCTCCAACCTTGAGCTGTTGATGATGATGTTGTTATGCCTGTCACATGTTGTTGTTGATGTTAATCCAAATTTATATTGATGAGACAACCTCGTGCTATCGTTGTTGTCGATGTATCGATTTTTATAGTAAATATGTTGGTGATGATACTTTAGCTATGTACTAAAGATGTCGATGATGATACTTCAACTCTGTACTGAATATGTTGATGATGATACTTCATCTATGTACTGAAGATGCTGATGATGGTACTTCAGCTCCGTACTAAAGATGTTGATGATGAAACTTCAGCTCTGTACTGAAGATGTTGATGATGATACTTCATCTTTGTACTGAAGATGTTGATGATTTGATTTCAATAGTTTCATACTGTTGATGCTTGATTATGGTCCAATAGTTCTATTCTAATGCACATGATAATATTCCAACTATTATATGCTGATGATATTCTAGTTGATGATGTCCTAGCAATTGTATGTTGGTTGTGGAGCCTAATCTTCCTGATTCAGAGATGTTATTTCAGTCATGTTTGGATCCTAGCACCTGATGGTGGCAGGGGGTGTGGGGGGGATTTCCCCCCCACTATAGTCGTTAGGAGGTTCCATGGGGAGACGATGAATATTTTGGGAACCCCGCTGGTGGGGGTTCAGGGGTAGTGCCATCATAGAAAAAATTTAGGAAAAAATTCCTTGTAAAATGTTATAATTTCAGAGTCATGACTTGGTCAATAATGGGTGATTTACGGGCCCATTGTTTTGGGAAACCATGGTATTTTCCCATGGTATTCCCTTTATAAAAGGAAGGCATTGTAATATGGTTGTGTATTGTATTGTAGCATTGTAAAACAATCTATGTGATTGTGTGAGAGAGACTATGAGAGAGTGAAGAGGAAGTGCAACGGGGTTGTTGTAGGTTGTATCCCTTCATTTTGCTGTATGGTATAATAATAAAGGACTGACAATTAATATGTGGACGGGGCCCAATTATGGAAGATGAAAATGGAGGACTATCTGTACCATAAGGATCTATACCTATAGTCGGGTGGAAAAACAAAACAACAGATGACTATGAAGGATGAAGAATGGGAGGTTCTTGAAAAAAAGGATCTATACAACTATGCATGGCTTCGTCGATGGCTTTCAATATATCAAAAGAAAAGACAATAGAGGCTATGATGAGAGCATTGGATAAGCTCTATGAAAAACCCTCGGCTTCCAACAATGTACTTTTAATGAAGCGTTTATTTAATATGAAGATGTCAAAAGGTGGATATGTTGTTGACCATTTAAATGAATTTAATACGATTACTAGTTAGCTAAGTTACGTAAAAGTGAAATTTTATGATGAGTTTAGAGCTCTTTTAATCTTGTGCTCATTTCCAGAAAGATGGAATGGCTTGGTCATGGTTGTAAGTAACTATGTTCCTAGTTCAAACACTCTTATATTTGATGATGTTGTTGGTGTTATTCGTAGCGAGGAAATGCGAAGAAAAAGCACAGGTGAGACATTAGGGAATGTGTTGACCATGGAGAGAAGGGGAAGAAAAAGATAGAGATGAAGGATCCGAGGTAATCACAACAAGTCTAGAAAGAGAAGATACAAGTCTATACTGGGAAAGATAGATTGTTGGAATTGTGGTAAGAGATGACATATGAAAAAAGATTGTATAGCTCCAAAGAAGAAAATAGATGAGCAACATGAGACTACTTAGGAAGAAAATGTAGTGGGTGATGTGTTACAAGATGCTTTGACTCTTGCATTAGATAATACTAGTTATTACTGGGTAGTAGATTCATGGGATTCATGTCATGATATTCTCCATAGGAAATTCTTTCATGATTATGTTCCAGGTGATTTTGGACATGTTTTATTGGGGGATCATGAACCATGTAAAATTGTTGGAATGGGTAAGGTATGGATTAAGTTAAATAATGGAAATGAATGGATTCTAAAACTTGTAAGGCATATTCCTACTACGAAAATAAATTTTATCTCAACAAGGAAGAGGGGAGATAGCGGTTGTTTGTTTACGTTTGGAAGAACACAGTGGAAGATCACTAAAGGAGCATTGGTAATAGAAAATAGAGATAGGATAGGTATGTTGTATTTATGTCCTCATAATACTGATTGTTCCATATCTATAACTTCCACATAAATATGTGCAACATTGTGTCATCATAGGCTTGGCCACATGAGTGAGAAGGGGATGCATATTCTTCACTCAAGGAAATTGCTTCCGGATCTGAAGTAGGTATGTTTCGAATTCCGTGAGAACTGTGTTTATGGAAAAAAAAGAGAGTTAGATTTCTCAGTGTTGGGAAATAGAATAAGAGTGAAAAGTTAGATATTGTGCTTACAAATGTATGTGGACCAAACCAGATACAATCTCTTGGCGTCTCTCGTTATTATGTTACTTTTATTGATGATGCAACTAGAAAAACTTGGGTTTATTGCATTAGACAGAAATCTGATGTGTTTGCTACTTTTAAGAAGTTGAAAACTTTGGTTGGGAATGAGACCACATTAAAGTTGAAATGTCTCAGATTTGATAATGGAGGTGAATACTGCAACAAGGAGTTTGATATTTACTGGTCATACAATAATATTTGCAAAGAGAAGACAATCCCTAGAACACCACAAGAAAATGGTGTGTCAGAAAGGATGCATAAAATTATCACGGAGTGTCCAAGGTGTATGAAATTGCATGCATGGTTTCCCTTATAGTTTTGGGCTGATGTTGTATATACTGTTGTTTACTTAATAAAATGAGGGCATTCAAGCATTTTGGATGGTGGAATTCTAGAGGAGGCATGGACAGGTAAAAAGGTAAACTACTCATTTTTTTATAGCTTTTTGTTGTGAAGCATTTGTCCATATTGATAAAGAAAATAGAACAAATATTGAGGATAAATCCAAGAAAAGTACCTTTATTGGATACATGGTTGATGATTTTGGTTAGCGCTTATGGGATTATTAAAATCACAAAATAATTAGGAATAGAGAGGTAGTATTCAATGAAAAGGTTATGTACAAATATAAATTGTAGGGAAAGAAAGAGGAAAAGGAAAACATAGACTACACAATGCTTGATGAAATAAACGAAAATGAAGTTCCAAAGGAACCAGAAAATAAAGAGTAGTAGCAGTACCTCAAACTCTTGCAAATGTAATAAGATCTACCATGTTAAGTAGACCCCCTAAACTATTCTCTCCTTCACCGTATTATTTATTGATGACTAATTCTGGTGAACAAGAATTTTATGAATATGCAATGCAGGTGGAAGCTAAGAAGAAGTGGGAGAAATGCATGAACGAGGAGATGGATTAATTGGTAAGAATCTAGACTTGGGATTTGGTTGAGTTTCCTACAGGAAATGAAAGCATTGTAGAATAAAAGGGTTTATAGGTTGAAGGAAAAATGATGGAGGAAAGAAGAAGTACAAGGATATACTTGTTGTAAAGGGGTTTGCGTGAAAGAAAGGTATAGAATTTGATGAAATATTTTATCCCATTGTTAAAATGACTTCAATTAGGACTATTTTAAGTCTAGTGGTGGTAGAATATTTGCATATTGAACAATTAGATGTAAAAACAGCCTTTCTCCATGGGGATTTGGAGGAAGAGGTTTATATGCTGCAACCACAAGGGTATGAGGTCAAAGGGAAGGGGAATTTGGTTTGCAGGTTGAAGAAGAGCTTGTATGGCCTACATCAAGCTCCAAGGAAATGGTATTTAAAATTTGATAAGTTTATGACATAACAGGGTTATAGTAGATGCCTTGACCACTGTTTTTATTTCAAGAGGAAATATAATGGAAGATATATTATCTTGTTATTGTATGTGGATGAAATGCTTGTTACAGGGTCTAACATGCATGATATAAATGTGCTCAAAAGGAAACTAGCTAAATCATTTGCGATGAAGGATTTGGGTGCTGCAAACCAAATCCTTGCTATGAGAATAACATGAGGCATGAAAACTCACAAATTGACAATGTATCAAGGTGAGTACATAGAAAATATATTGGAGAGGTTTAGAATGAGGAATGCAAAACCAGTTAGTACACCTTTTTTCATCCATTTCAAACTAAGTATGGATATGTGTCCCAAGACACAGGAATAGATAGAATACATTCCCAAGGTTCCCTATTCATAATCAATTGACAACTTGATGTATGCCATGGTGTGCACAAGAATAGATATTGCACATGCAGTGAGGGTTGTGAGTAAGTATATGAAGAATCCAGGTAAAGAGCATTGGAAGGCACTACAATGTAATCTTAGGTATTTGAGAGGTACCACTTCTCATGCATTATGTTTTGGAGGTTCAAACACTATTCTATAAGGATATGTTGATGTAGATATGGAAGGTGATAAAGACTGTAGGAGGAGCACCATTGGGTATGTTTTTACTATAGGTGGACAACACTAAGTTTGATTTCAAAACTACAAAATGTCGTTTCACTTTCAACAATGAGTACAGAGTATGTTGCTTCTACATAGGATAATAAAGAGATGATTTGGTTGTAGAGGTTCATCGAGGAATTGGGTAAGAAGTAGGAGAATAGTAAGTTGTAAAGTGATAACCAAAGTTCCATTAATATTGCAAATAAATAAACCTTCCATTCAAATACTAACCATATACAACTCAAGTACCATTTCATAAGATATGTTATGGAAGATGATCTGTTAAAGTTGGAAATGATACATATTAGCTAGAATCCTGTAGCGTGTTGAAAAAGGTAGTAAACAGAGAGAAAATGAGTTTATGCTTAGATTTTGTTGGCCTTCAAGCATGAAGGTGAAGATGAGAAATTTTCTAGGTGCAAGGTTCAGAGCATAGTCCAGCAAGTGCAACAACGGTGGAGTTTTTGTGATCAATATCCAAGTGGGATATTGTTGGTTGTGGAGCCTAATATTCTCGATTCAAAGATGATATTTCAGTTGTGTTTGGATCCCATCACTTGACAGGGGGTGTGGGGGGGATTTCCCCCCCTCTATAGTTTCTAGGGGGGTCCAGGGTTGGTGGAGACTTGGTCATTACTTGGTTAATAATGGATGATTTACAGGCCCATGGTTTTGGAAAAATCGTGGTATTTTCCCATGGTATTCCCTTTATAAAAGGAAGGCATTATAATACGGTTGTGTATTGTATTGTAGCATTGTACACAAATCTATATGATTGTGTGTGAGAGACAATGAGATAGTGAAGAGGAAGTGCAACAGGGTTGCTGCAGGTTGTATCCCTTAATTTTGATGTATGGTATTATAATAAAGGATTGGAAATTTCTGTGTGGAAGTATCCCATATTGGGTGAAACACATTATATATGTGTCTCTCTTGTAATGTGGTTATAATATTTTCATCTTGTTTTTTGTTTATTGTTATTGCTTTGCGATCCTGCTTTTTCTAACATTGTATACTACTACTATTGATGATGTAGATATCGTTGAGGATGATGAAATTTTAATGATGTATAGATTTGAGAGATGACACAAGTCAATTTCCCGAGTACCAAGCTACAGTAACAATGATGATGTCCAGTGATGATTCCTAGTGATTATGTTCCAAATAATGTTGTTGATGATGCCACCTCCTCCCTCCTTCCAATGATATTGTGTAGAGTCACACCTGTTGTTGTTGTTGTTATAAGTAGAATACCCATTCTTATTAATGGGGAGTGTTGAAATAATGTAATTGCAAAGAATATTCTACTTCTATTTTATATTATTATTATTCCTCCTTCGGGAGATGTCATTGATGTAAATGGTCATGTAAAAGTCATGAGGTAAATTGATTTGAAAATTTTTAATATCTTTTTAACCATATAAATTGAATGTGAAAATTGAACTATTAACCTTATAAAAAGACAAATTTAAGTGCTTAATAAAACTACATAAGAAAATAAACAAGTATGCAAACCATACAAGTGTAGACAATAGATGATAACGAAGTTCACCCCTCATGGGATACATCTTCGGGACACTTCCAATGAGAAGGTTGATCTTATTAAGTCTTCAAAATCTTGCATAAATGAGTTCCAGAACAAATTCTGAATTATGTCAGTCAAACTTAGAAACATACTTCACCACTGCGTTCCTCTCGAAATTTCAAGAAAAATGAGCATAAATTCAGCCCTCTTCGCCTAAAGTCTCCTCTAGCACGCACTTTGAGAAAATATCTTCCTACACTTGTATGGAATATACTTTTTCCCACTTCGGGAAGCATGCCCATTAGTGGCATGTACCTTCTCTGGAAGTGTGCATAGTGTATGGGACCAAAATCCATCTTTCCATGGTTTGAAATTGGGGTTTGAATATTGATTTTGGGCCCCGAAATGGAGTCCACACATTTGTTTTGTGGATTACCAATCCCAAGGAATTCATAAGTATAATTCCCCAATCCTTTACCAAGGACTAGACCATATCCCATTGGTAAAGTGTGGGCGATAGGGAACATAGGTCACAGGGTCAATCCCACGGGCCTCACGTTCCTCATGTTTTAACGCGATGTGATATGGTTTGTGGTGGTTTGGCTTACAGTGGCAAGTTATCGATTGAATCATGTGGTGACTTGTGGTATGACTTGGTATATTGTTGTGTTGGAATTCAGTATTGTTGACGGTTGGCTCCATCAGTATGATTTGGATTCGTTTAATGGATGATATGTGGTGAACACATTACACTTGGGGATGAGGGCTATGCCCTCGGCCTGCCCCCTTTTCAAAATAAAAAACCCAAAAACTTCAAATA
The DNA here is from genome assembly GCA_001517045.1 of Pseudotsuga menziesii. Lineage (NCBI taxonomy): Eukaryota > Viridiplantae > Streptophyta > Pinopsida > Pinales > Pinaceae > Pseudotsuga > Pseudotsuga menziesii. The sequence continues at coordinate 32,784 of LPNX010622971.1, forward strand.
TAAGTTGAACACTATAGTTGTTAAGAAACATTGGCGAAATTCATGGCTAGGCAGGCGATGGAGATTCTTAAGCGAGGAAGAGGTACTTAGGAGAAATGACATCTTCCTGAATTTCATTGAGGTACTTAGGAGAAAATTGATCAACATAAGGTAATTGAACCTTTACATCTTGGTCCACAATCACAGGAGGCTCATACAATATTAATTTTTCCACATTAACAACTGAATACATTTGCATATAAGGAGGAAAATCTAACCAAACATAATTATTACCAACTTGATCCAGAATTGCAAAAGGTCCATACCTGATTGGTTTCAACTTTATACTTGTTTAATTTAGTAAATATTTAGGATATTCAAGATGGAATGAACCACATTGTGAAAGAAGATTGAAGGAGAAATACACAATTCAATGTATAATGATTAAACAATCATGGTGAAACTTGAACAACCAAGCGAACAAATTGGTTAGCAAAACATTACTCTCATTATCATTAATATCAGTGTAATACAATGATGATACAATTGGGAGATTCAAATCCACTAGGTATGATTTGAATTCACCAACTTGGAATGAATCCAATTCTAACTCAATGTGAAAAAATCACCACTAGGAGATCACTAATGTAACTCAGGAAAATTAAATCAGTTCACAATTAGTTAACTGAAAAAGGTAGGTAGGAAAAGGTGCCTAACATCCTTAAATCAGGAAAATGTGGTGCTAGACTAATTGGAGATGAACTAACTAATTCCCACCTGAGGAGAACTCAACACAAACTAGGTTGAACTAATGATGGGACTCCCAATACTCACTATCAATTCCTAAATGATAGGGATTGGCATTTGGAGCTCCTAAAATCATGCAAAATGGCGCATCAAGTGGTAGGTGGGACCCAAACGAGTTCCCCATGGCATTAGGGAAGTGGCAATAGACTCCTTAGCTAGGAAATGAATTTTAGACAATGATGGTCAAGGGAGGATTATAATTAATCCTAACACCCCCCCTTAATCCAAACTTGGAAAAAATAGGCCCTAGAAACTAAGACCAAAGGTCACCCATACAATCTAAATGCAAAAAGTAAATTCTCATTAAACCGAGTAAATGGGGAAAACCTCTTGGGAAAACCTCCCCTCAAAATGAATAGTAGGGAACTGGATAAAGTTTTCACACCAAGAGACAAATTTCTCCTGAGTAAAAAAAAATTGTGAAAAATATCTGCAGTCTCTACCTCTGTAGAGTAGTAATGTAGTGTGATGGTTCTTGTGTGGACTAGTCCCCTATTATAGTGCAAGTGAACCTCTCCACATTCTTCCAATCTGATGCTAGATAGGAGAAGAAATGTTGCTACTTTTGTAGCAAAAATTGCATCTTTTGAACCTCTATGACAATATGGAAGAGTTAAACTTGGGATTCCATGCCATGAGGCCTTGATTGAGCCCATACAATGGATTCCTTAGCTTCCATGTCAAGAAAAAATCATCGTTGTACCCCTTATTATTTTCTATGTGTATTTATTCTTGTAATTTACCATGTAGAAAGTTACTTTTGTCTCTTCTTCCTGGAGGAAGAGAGACATGATCCAATGTTGCATCGTTCTTTAGTGAATCATATTCCTTATCCATGGATTCTTGTCTTGGTGAATCATGGAAAGACACTTTGCAGAACTGTTGATTAGACCTCACCATCATGTAACATCTCTCTAGAAGTTTATAGGACCTCTTTGGGAGAAGTGAATTTGCATGACATAATGCAAGACTCTCATCTTGAAATTGAGATTTGGTTCTCTTTTTTTTTCAGATGAATCTCCATCCATGTTACCAACAACATAAATGAATTTTTGAGCCCATTTAATCCTAGCATTAGGAGTAGGGACTAGATCTGGATTTGGATTTGTTTGGAATTCATCTTCAATATCAATATTTGATTGAACTTTGTCCTCTTCTTCACATTGTCAACCTGAAACATCAATGGAAACATCATCATATGCAAATGGTTTAGGTAGAATGAATTTACCTTCCCCTTTAAATGACCGTTGATATTGCACTGGATCCGAGTATGGAAAAAATGTGAGAACTCATATGCCTTGGAGGCATGGTTTGCAACACCTTTCGCTATCATATTCCTAGTTGAGATATCTGAGATCTCCACTGAGTGAGGATAAACTATATCTCGCTTTGGTGAGCCTGTATGAGTCATCTGATATACAAACAACAAATTTGCTTCTAAAGAGGGCACATATAAGGCTTTTTTGAGCACTCCATGCTTCAATTTTATTGTACCCTTCCCTTCATCTTGGATATTTGTATCAGCTCCCATGTGAATACTTGGACCATCAAATACGTTTAATGAAGAGAATGATTCTTTGGAGCCAACCATGTGGTTGGAGGCTCTTGAATTAATGAGGAAGGAATGATATTTTGAAAATACAACCTTCAGTACATGGAATCTCTCATGATCTTCAGTATTTTCTCCAGAATCAACCTTCCGTGAGCCTTCACGGAGGGAAATATGACACTGTTCAAGGAATGTTGACATCTGATCTATGGTTTTCTTCATACATCATTCCTTTATATGGTTTCCTTTATTACAGTAGGAGCACTTTCCCTTGTCGAACCTGTGATGTTTTTCATTCTTAGAGAACAGGGCTTCATATGATGAATAAAATCCTCCTTTAGTTTGAATTAAATGTTCCTCTTATCCTTACCTTTTTGCTTCCTCTTTGCTTGTGCATTCGTTGTCTCCCCAACCAAGAGAGATTGATTTTTGGAGGCTCTGAGGGCTCCCATACGTATCATCTTATCTTGTTCCTAAATAAGACATTTTGTGAAGGAATCAAGAGATGTCATTCACCAATTTGTAGTTATCAGTCTCTCATATTGAAAGGTGGATACAGACATTGAGAATTTTGAGCCAAGTTTTTAGAATAGAGAGCACCAATTGCTCATCCTTCTTGTCAATCCCACACTACTTGCACTTCATGACCAGGGATTTTATCTTGGTGAAGAATTGATGGATGGTTTCGAAGTTTCTAGGATGAAGAGAAACTAGCTCATTCTCCAAAATATCACCTCTCAGCTCATTTTTGTTTCCAAATAGTGATTGGAGCTTCTGCAATACTTCCTTTGGATTTTTTAATCCATAAATATGGAAGAGTAAATCCCTGTAGATATGAATGCAAATAAACCCAAATGCTTCATCCAACTTGTTCAGATACTTCGACTTCTCAAGAGGCTGCTAGGGTTCGAACTCATTGCCCATAGTGACCCTGTATAGACCTTTGTTGCATAATACAATATGTATATAAACCCTCCAATCAATACAGTTGAAGGGTGTGATGATCTTGGGTGTCAAGGATTTTGAATTCTCCATCTCGCAACTTCAGGGGTAACACAATTATTTCGAGTTAATAAATTTACCTGCAAAAACACTTTAATTTGAAGCAAACCAATTCAATCACTCTCTACTTCTATATGTGCACATTATTAGGGTGATTCACACCTGACTAGAATTCTCTAGATAAATCTAGAGGGAGTAAGGCATATATACCATGAATTATGTGGAACCCAGTTGCTTCTAGTGCATCAATGGAAGTTTCTGAGGATTTCACTTTGCTTGATTACCTTCTTTGATACCATGTTTAATTTAGCAAAGCTCTAAAATATTTAGGCTGGAATGAACCTCATTGTGAAAAAAGGTTGAAGGAAAAATAAGCAATTCAATGTACACTGATCAAACAATCATGGTGAAAATTGAAAAAACAAGAGACAAAAATTACCCACCATAACATTATTCTCATTATCATTAATCTTAGTGTAATACAATGATGATACAAAACGGAGAATTCAAATCCACTAGGTATGATTTGAATTCACCAACTTGGACTGACTCTAATGCTAACTCAATGTGGTAAAATCACCACTAGGAGCTCAATAATGTAACTCGAGACAACTAAATAAGTTCACAACCAATTAACTGAAAAAGGTAGGTAGGAAAAGGTACCTAACCTCCTTAAATCAGGAAAATGTGGCGCTAGACTAACTGGAGATGAACTAACTGATTCCCATATGAGGGTAACTCAACAAATACTAGGGTGAACTGATGGTGGGAATCTCAAGACTTAGTGTGGGTTCCTAAATTATATGGATTGGACTTTGGATCTCCTAAACTCATGAACACTGGCACATCAAGTGGTAGGTGGGCCCCATATGAGTTCCCCATGGCACTAGTGAAGTGGAAACAACCTCCTAATCTAGGAAATGACTTTTAGACTATGGTGGTTAAGGGAGGATTATAATTAATAGTTACACTACCTTCACCTTGGAGTCAACCTTTGCTGATATGAATCCAAACTTGATCACCAACTTGAAAGTGATGATCAACCCAATGCTTGTCATGTCTTTCTTTATACTTGGATTGAATTGATTCCAACTGTTCCTGCATTGTTTGATGAATCAACTGGATCTGTTAAATAAAATTCCAAGATTTATCCACATCAATATTCCACTCAATCTTACCCAAAAACAATTTCTAAGGGAGACTTTGGAAAATACCCCAAAAATGCCTTAAATGGAGACTTTTGTGTTGAAGAGTGTATGGATCTATTGTAGGAATGCTGGACATAATGCAACTGCTCATCCCAAAGCTTAGAATGTTTTCCACAACACCCTAGAAGAATATGTACATCATTCCAATTGACCTCTTCATTTTGTCCATCAGTTTGTTGAGGGATGTTGGAGTATCGGGTACCTCCACATGGTATAACCACCGCACCTCTGGGAATATAAAACAAGTGGACATGCACTTTGTGCTTCTAATTACTCTTATACTGCATCTTCTTCTTCTACTTCAAATGAATGGCTCATTGATTCTGGAGCATCTTATCATATGGCTAAGGATCAAGCCATCTTTTCTACTATGCATGAATGTAACACCAAACAAATATTTGTTGGTGATGATAGATCTCTAAGTGTTGTAGGATCTGGAACAGTTCCAGTAGAAATGGTCATTTCAGTGATGTACTATGTGTTCAAAAAATTTCCTGCAATTTGTTATCAGTCTATCAAATTACTCATTTGGGTGAAGGTAAAACTGTGACGTTTACACCTCACCAAGTTGTAATCAAGGATTTTAAAAATCCTCAAAATGTCCTTGCTACTGGAACTGTTGATGATATTACTAGGTTGTACAAATTTAACAACTTTGGGTCATCACTTTTTCCTTCAGTTTTTGTTGCTCATAGTGATAACTTGAGCAAACTTTGGCATGAGCGATTTGGTCACTTAAATTATCGCTCATTGTAACAACTATGTAAAGACAATATGGCGACTGGCTTTCCGATGGTATCTTGCAAGGATGGTGTTTGTTCCGGTTGTGTAGTTGGAAAACATCATCGGGATAGTTTTGACAAACGTGCCTCTTGGCATGCCTCGGTTCCCTTGGAGCTTGTGCATAGTGACTTGTGCGGTCCTCTTCCATCTGCTTCCTTTTCTGGTTTCAAATATTTCTTAGCTTTCACTGATGACTACTACAGACGCACTTGGGTTTACTTTCTAAAACTTAAGAGCGAAGTATTTAACATGTTCTTGGCCTATAAGGACCTTGTTGAAAAAAAATCTGGTCATCAAATTATTAAGTTAAGATCTAACCATGGAGGAGAATATGTTAACAACAAGTTCACTACTTTTTGCACTGAACAAGGAATCCAACAATAGCACACTATTTCATATACACCCCAACAAAATGGTGTAGCTGAACGGAAGAACCGCACTTTAAAAGAAATGGCTAATTGTATGATCCAATCTAAGGGACTAAGTCTTCAATATTGGGCTGAGGCCATAAATTGTGCAAATTACATAGTTAATCGCACACCCACTAAATTTTTACAAGGTATAACACCAGAAGAAGCATGGAGTAAAATTAAACCAGATGTAAGTCACTTCCGTGTGTTTGGTTGTGAAGCATGGGCTCACATTCCGGATGAAAAACGAAAAGCATTACAGCCTAAAAGTGAAAAGTGCATATTTGTTGGATATTCTGAAGATGTAAAAGGTTATAGAATTCTTCAGCCACATTCTCATGATATAATCATTAGAAGAGATGTTAAATTTGATAAAAATATCTTGGCCTGTGAGCCTAACTTGGTGGGTGTGCCATCTTTGGCCTACGAGCCTGATTCGACGATTGTGCCTTCTTCTTCTTCTTCTTCTTCTTCCATATTCCTTGACAGATTTCCAACTCCAGTTTCTGATGATGACAGTGAGGATGAAAATCCAAATCTGCCTGCTCATGTTCCTCAAATTGTACTAGCACCAATGCCTCCTCGACGGGTCTATTCAACATGTGAAGTAGCTGGTGATCTTGCCGGTGATCCTAGAGATCAACATCGAACATGTTCTCAGTTTCAGCAAGCCTCTTCTCTTTTGGCTCAAGTTTCTGAGAATCATGATCCAAATTTTTTTGCAGAAGCTTCAGGAAATCTAGATTGGGATGCAGCCATGGATGAAGAATATTGTTCCTTAATGGTGAACGATACTTGGGATATTGTTCCTCTTCCAAAAGGAAGAAAACTTGTCAGATATAAATGGGTCTACAAAACTAAGTATGCATCAGATGGAAGTGTTGAAAGACTTAAGGCAAGGTTAGTTGCCAAAGGTTTTTCCCAAGTTGAAGGGATTGACTACAATGAAACCTTTGCCCCTGTAGAAAAAATGAACTCCATCCGCCTTGTTCTTTCCCTTGCATCCTTACATAACTGGGAAGTCCATCAAATGGATGTCAAGTCTGCCTTCTTACATGGTGATTTACATGAGGAAATTTACATGGAACAACCTCCTAGATATGTTCAAAATAACTCTAGCCTTGTTTGTCTCCTTAAGAAATCCTTATATGGCCTTAAGCAAGCTCCTCGAGCCTGGTATGCCAAAATGGATAGATTTCTCCTTGACACTAGTTTTTCTATATGCCATTCTGACCCCAATGTCTATACCAAGAAAGTAGGAAACCATCTCATCATACTTGTTCTTTATGTTGATGATCTTATCCTTACTGGTAGTGACCCTAAACTTATAACCCATGTGAAATCCAGTCTTAAGAAAAATTTTGGAATGTCAGACTTAGGACATTTGCATTATTTTTTTGGTCTCCAAGTACATTTGCATTATTTTCTTGGTCTCCAAGTCTTGCAAACCAAAGAAGAAATCTTTCTTTCCTAGTCTAAGGATGCTTGTGACCTTCTTTATTGCTTCCACATGGAAGATTGTAAACCAGCCCCTTCTCCCTTCCAGTTTGGAGTCAAACTTTCTGCCACTTGCACTTCCCTTGAAGTAGATGCGACCTTGTATCGTCAGCTTGTTGGTAGTTTTTTATACTTGACTCATTCTCGTCTTGACCTTTCCTTTTCCATTGGTCGTGTTGCCCTTTATATGCAAACTCTTCATGAAAGTCACTTAAAAGTAGCAAAAATAATACTTCGATATATTCGAGGTACAATTCAGTTTGAGTCATTACAGTACAGGGGGGGAACCTTTGTTGGTTGGTTTCACTAATTCAGATTGGGCTGACGATCCTGATGATCAAAAGTCTACTGCAAGTTATGTTTTAAGTTTGGGATATGAACCTGTCACTTTGGCTTGTAAGAAACAACAAGCTCTTGCTCTTTCTTCAGCAGAAGCAGAATATCGAGCTGCAGTTAATGCCAGTCAGGAAGCTTTATGGCTTTGACAGATCCTTTCAGAGTTTGGATTCAAGCAGCAACAACCTACTCCAATTTGGTGCGACAATCAAAGTTCCATCAAGCTTGCCAAAGATCCAGCTCTACATCAGTGCAGTAAACACATTGAGCTACACATGCTCTTCATCAGAAATCTTGTTCATGATAGTGTTATTGAAGTTCTCTATTGCCCTATAGATGATTAAGTTGCAGACATCTTCACCAAGTCTCTTACAGAAGCAAAGTTTTCTAAACTTCGGTCTATGTTAGGAGTTCAGGAATGTGTCCTTAAGGGGGGATAGGATCTAATGCCTCCTTCCTTATCCTAATAGTGTCACTTTTGTAAATCCTTCAATCCTATCCCAAGTTGTTCTTAAAGGGGGATGTTAGGATATTTAGACACTCAAGAGTTAGTTAAGATCAACTTGTGTAATATATCCGTTAGGTAAAAGTGTGTTTCTTTAGTATGCATTAGTATGCATTTGTAAATATTCTAATCCGACGATCATGATATGTTCTAGACACAGAGTGATCCGACGGTTCAACTTCTCTTAGATCATACCTACCATTGATCCGTGGCTTAACACCCAGTTGGTCTATGATCTCTATTTAAAGAGCATAGAGGGTCCTTGGCTAGTTGATCGATTATGAGAAGCTCATGTAACTTTCTTTCTTTTTACATAATAAATTGCTCCAAGTAGCTATTTGGCTGGGGTTGTGGACTGTTTCCCTCTTGAGTGTTTTAACCACGTGACAAACATCGGTGTGTTTATCTGTGATCTGTTTGTGTGAAGCGATTGCTGAAGGTGTTCGGTATTTTGGGAGTACCCTATGTATCCAAACATGGTATCAGAGATTTTATGAAGAGTCGCTTTCGGTTTTGATCAAGATTTGGAACCGGTATTGCCGAAAATTTGAAAGGGTTTCTAGTTTGGGATTTTCTGTGCATTTGTGGCCTATGAGAGCTATTCCATTGCATCCGGAGCACCGTTTTCATTTGGAAACAGTTTTCGTTTCACCGAAAACCATTTCCGTTTTTTCCAGAAACACCCATTTCGACAAATCTGAAGGTATAATGTTACAGTGACGGATTTGTTTTATTTATTTTTAATCTCTTGTATTTTATCAGTTTTATTATTAGATATTTTTGTTTTAGGCTCAGACTGTTGCCTTCCCTGGCTGCATATGCTCTTTGTCATGCACCTTGCGCGATCGCGATGAATTAGAAACAGTGAGGGAAAGTTTTTTTTCTTGTTTTCTCGGTTATGTATGCTCTTTGCCGTGCATTTTGTGCAATCACGTAAAATCAGAAACAACGAGAAAACTTGAAAACTTAAACTTTCCGGGTAAGCTAACCAAGATCTAACCCCATTGTGTGGAAAAAGTTTTTTTTTGTGTTTTTTGTTTTTCGTTTTTTTTGTGATTTGTAGGAAAAAAAAGCAAGCACGGAGAATGAGAGAGAAGAGTGAAAAAAAACCCCTTCCTCTTTCCATACATCTACGTACCTTTTAAACTTAGCTCACTTGGTCCAAAGTTGCTTTACTCCTTGATAAGTATTGAGTTCAAGTCTTATCAAGCTACGTTTTAGTGCATGCAATTTCTATTTTCAAGTTATTTTATTGTAAAAGTGCATTTCACATAAATAAAATAAAACTTGCAATTTCTATTTTCAAGTTACTTTATTGTAAAAGTGCATTTCACATAAATAAAATAAAATAAAAATTGAGTCACTTAAGTGTTTAATTATTGCTGCACTATTTAAAAGTCATATTATTGTAAAAGTGAACATCACTTATTCTACAAAAGTGATTCACTTCAATGCAACTTTATTGTAAAGTGATTGTCAAAGGTTGATCTTGGGAAGAGGGGTCTTCTTTTTTTTAGTTGGTCAAGTTAATATCTGCCACGTCATTATTGGGGACATCTTCAACATTTTCTTTGATCAAGCATAACTTCATCATCTAGAATAATTTTTCAGTGCCATTTTTTTTAAACCACATATTTTTTCAAGTTCTTTGCATCCAGACAATTAGTTTCTGTTCTTTCAGCCATTATTTTATAGTATGGCTGCCTCTTGTGATATTATACTTATAAGTTCTAACTATTTCTCATGGAAATCTCGTATGGAGGATGTTCTACGAAGTAGGGGACTTTTCAGGATAACCTCAAGGAAAGAAACAGAACCCACTGATGATGATAAGAAAATTAAATGGGAAAATATATGTGATGAAGCTCGTGGATTGATTAGGATGTCAATCTCTATTGATTTGCGTTTCCACATATATGGAATTGACGAACCTGATAAAGCTTGGGAAAAGTTGGAATTTGTGTTTGGTAAACACAATGAAATTCGGGGTCATCAACTCGAGAATGAGTTGATTTTCTTGAATCCAAATGTTTTTTCATGCATTCAAGACTATTTATCTAAGTATAAAACTCTTAGACTCTTATGTGCAGAATACAAGATTAAGAAAGAAGACAAACAATGTATTTATCATATTCTTTCCAAACTTGGACCTGTATATTCTGTTTTTTATCTACATTCTACTCCATGAAAGAATCCTTGACTACAACTAGCTATCAAGAGCCTAGTCTTGAATCCTTTTGTGATTCCTTAATTAGAGAGCAAGATAAGCTCATTCATCTTGGAATAATTAACAATGCAGATACATCTAGGAAAGCCTTATTGTCCCAACAAAAAGAAAAGTCCAAACCTCCCAAGAAATAGAATTTTCACAATAATAAGCCAAACAATAAGGGTCCCAAACCCTCTCAGTTAGCTCCTTCTTTAAAACATGACAAATGATCGAAGCCAAAAGGAAAGAAGACTGAGCATCATTGCAATTTTTGTGGGAAAGATAATCATGAATCTAAGTGTTTCAAGAAGATGGCAGCCTTGGAAGCAGCAATGAAGAAGCACCACATCAGCCTAGATTCGTCTTCAAAATCTAACTCTCATGGTATCAGAGCTAAGGTTTCAGGTTCAATTCCCCTGAGCTACGCCAGAGGTGGGGTGTTGGAGTATCGGGTACATCCACATGGTATAACTGCCACACCTGTGGGAATATAAAACAAGTGGACTAACCAAAACTCTTGGTCATAGGCCCTTGTGTTGGGTTTCAAATGTTCACCAACATATGCAGGTTTTGGTGTAACGACAAACCTTACAAGGGAATGATGTGCTTTTATTCAGCTTTGTGTCCATAAGTTCCCATATATATGACCAAAATTTCTCAAGAAAGCAGGAATCTCGATAAGATATAATAGAATTCGAAAACCCAAACATACATGTTGAAAGAACAAATGATTAGTCAACTCAGCTGTAACTTGCTTCTTACAAGACATTGGAATGCACATTGGTAACCCTCCTACAAAGTCCATTGACATACTTTCCTATGGACAAGAAGGAAATAGAAGCGGAGTGTACAAGCCTAACTTTATATTAGGTGGATTGGTTTTTGCACACATAACACATCCTTTTACATACTTGGACACAATATCATTCATCCGAGGCCAATAACAAAACTTTTGCAATTGTGTTACAATTTTTCCTACACCAAAATGTTTAGAAATGAGAGAAGTATAAGCTTCTCTTATCACATTCATTCTTTCACTTTGTGGAATACATATTTTTACAAGATGATTCAACAACTTGTCATAAATATGATAATCCAATTCTTTATTTTAAGTGCCATGCATTAGTGATTCATATACTTCTTTAAAGTATTCATCCTTAGCATATTGTTCAACATAACTTGAATGTACGGAAGGACTTTTTTTCATGACAATAGAGGAACTTATTGGAGGTCTAGATAAAATATATGTAACTTTGTTATGAATTCCTTTATTCTACTTAATAATAAAATGAAATTATTGTAAAAAACCCATCCACTTGAATTGCCTTGATTGTTGTAGCTTAGTTTGTGATTGAAGATATTGTAGTGGTTGATGATCAACATGTATGATTGTTTCCTTACCCATTAGGTAATGTTTCCACTTCTTCACACTTTGTACTAATGCATACAATTATTTATCATAGGTAGGATAGCTAATTATTTCTTTAGAGAAGGTTTCAGAGTGATAACATATTGTTTTTTTTTTTATGTTGCATTAAGACTTCCCCCACGTCATAACCACTAACATCAATTTCTATCTCAAATGGTTGTTGTAGATATGGAAGTGCAAGTACTGGAGTTGTGTTGCTATTTTCTTCCAGTGTTGAAGGATTTTGGTTCTTTATCTTCCCACTAAAAGACTTTGTTCACTCTTGTCAAAGCATTTAATGGAGAATCTATGAAGGAGAAGTTCAGAATGATTTTCCTCCAATATTGGGTTTCTCCCAAAAAACTTCTTACATCGGTTACATTATTTGGCTTAGGACAATCACAATCACCTCCACTTTAGAGGGATCAATTCTAAGTTCACCACCCCCTAGAATGTAACCTAGATAAACTAAAGATGTATTCCCAAACTCACATTTGGAAATATTTAAGTACAATTTGTCCCTTACAAGTACATCCAACACTTGTTTTACATGCTTGACATGATCTTGCCAAGTACGACTAAAAATATGAATATCATCTAATTAGAATATGAAAAAATCATCAATAAAGGGTATGAAAACATCATTCATCGCCCTCATAAATGTTGCGGGTGCATTGCATATACCAAAGGGAATTACCATCCATTCATACAATCCGTATTTAGTTTTGGAAGCAGTCTTCCAAATGCCATTGTCATGAATTCAAATTTGATGATAGCCACTTTGCAAGTCTAACTTAGTGAAAAATTTGCATTATTAAGCTGATCCAATAGATCATTAATTCGGGGAAGAGGATACCTATTCTTATTTTCATTTTTGTTCAGTTCCCTATTATCCACACACATGCACCACGTGCCTTCCTTTTTTGGCACCAAAACAATTGAAGAACCACATGGAGAGGAACTTTTCCAAATGTTCCCTCTCTCAAGTGATTCTTGAACCTGCTTCTTTATATCCACATTCTCAATTACTGAAGACCTGTACACGCCAATGTTAGGAAGAGGTGCATCCTACTGTAAGTGAATTTTATGCTGAATTTCTCTTTTAGGAGGTAATGCTTTAGGTTCTTGAAACGTAATATGATAATTAGATACCACTTTATTCAAGTATTTTTTAAGTTTTGGATCACATCCCTTAAAATATTCATTTTGTTCAACATCCTTTTCTTTAACTATCATACATACAAAATTATTACTAGCATTTACTAGTCTCTTCATTTGATTTGCAGAAACCAAAGAAAGATTAGTTTTCACACGGTGTGCACACACAATGTATTCAACACCATCTTTGTTGAGATGATACATGTTATATTCCCTGCAAAATATATCCTTCTTATCATAAAGATAAGGACTACCCAACACAATACCACATATATCCAATGAGACCACATCTAGATCAACTTCATCAACAAATCCAGAAGTAATGGTAACTCTAGTCTACACTGTTTTGTAACTTGCAATTGCACATTATCACATACCTATCCAAGTGGATATGGTTTAGGGTGTAACTTAGTTTCCAAATGAAGTTTCTTAACTATTTCTTTTGAAATGAGATTTTCTTGTGGTCCGCTATTAAAAAGAGTATCAATTTTTGTTTGTTTAGAGATTACCCTAATAAAATAGCTCACTTATCTTTCTTTCATCAATGACTCATTCATGATTTGAAAAAAAATAGAAGGATTTTTACCTTGAATGCTTGTAGCAACAACCTTAGTTTCATCCCCAGATTCATATCCCAAATCATGTTGGATTAGTGAAGCAGTGGTCTTTTTGTCTTACTTAATTTGGAACATTTCAGGCTTGAGTTCCAGGTGAAGTTTCCAACATTTGGATGCATCGTGACACTTTTTCTGGAAATGGGTACACGTAGGTTTTTTCCCTTGTTTATTCATTGTAGATGTATGTTTACCTTTCCCTTTACCTTTGAACTTGTTCCCATCTAGTTTAAAAGGTTTCTTGGAAAAAATTTCTTTTGTATTCTTCCCCTTGGCCTCCATATGAGTCACTTGAACACATACCTCATTAAGGTTAGTTGGATTAAACATAAGTATCATATCACATAAATAACTATGTAATCCTCCTATATACTTGAGAAGAGTTTCTTGAGACATAGAGAGGTATACCAAGTACCAAATCTCTTTTTTCTGAACTCTTGTGCGTATTACTTCACACTTTGTCCTTTACCTTGTCTCAAATTCTGCCAGTCCATCATATCTTGTTGCATATACCCCAACAGATAGAACTTATTTTTTAATGCTGAAGTAAACTCATACTAAGAGGATACCGTTTTACCTTTTGTGTCAAGATCCTCTTGAGATCCTCTCTCCCACCATATGAGAGCTATCCCTCCAAGTCGGAGAGAAGTCAACTGAATTTTGATGCTATCTTCAGTGAATTTTTGGATCCTATAATAAAATTCTATTTGATTGATCCAATTATCTAATTTTTCAACATTAATTTCTCCATTGTAAATAGGTAACTTAAAGTTAATATCAAGCTTTAATTAAGGCACATTGAAATCAATTTTTCCATAAAATTTCTTTTGCTTTTCAAATGGATAAGGTAAAGAACCATCAAGAAAAGACGGTGAATATGGTAGATTTTTAGGAGGGTCCTCACCACCTCATTTGCTTTTACCTTTAGCATGAGATGGACCACCTTGTTCACCCTTATTCCGATCTTAATAAATCTCTTGCATGATTGTTTTCAATCTCATGAAATCTTTAAGAAATTCTCCTTCAGATGGGATTGAAGAACCCCCATATTATCCTTTTGGTGAAAGCATTCTACCTCTTCTTGAACCATTTTTTGGGTCAATTTATTCAATTTCTCCTTCAACACACCGAGGACTTGATTTTGTTAACATTCATAAACTCACAATGCAATGGTTAAGTTGCTTTAATACAAATCTTCATCTGAAACTTTTCAGGATCTTTTTAACCATATAAATTGCATGTGAAAATTGAATTATTAACCTTATAAAAATACTTTAAAAAATAATAATTTAAGTGCTTAATCAAACCACATAAGAAAATAAACAAGTGTGTAAACCATACAATTGTAGGTAATAGATGATAACGAAGTTCACCCCGCCTGGGCCACATCTTCGGGCCACTCCGAATGAGAAGGTCGATCTTATTAAGTATTCAAAAGCTTACATACATGAGAGGGATTTTTTTTGAATTCTATAAGTGAAAATCAGAAACAGATTGCACCACTGCGTTAGTTTTGAAATTTCAATAAAAATGAGTATAAAGTCGAACCCCTTCACCTGAAGTCTCCGCTGGCACGCACTTCGATACAACATATGCTTACACTTGTACACACTATACTTTTTTCCAACTCAAAGCATGCCCATTAATGGTATGTACCTTCTCGGGAACTGTGGACAGCATAGGGCCCTGAAATTTATTTTTTCGTGGCTTGAAATGGGAGTTTAAATATTGATTTTGGGCCCTAAAATGGTGGCCATGTGCTCTTTTCGGGGCTTACAAATCCCAACAAATTCATAAGTATAATTCTCCATTTATTTACCAAGGACTGGGCCATATCCCATTGGTAAAGTTTGGGCGATAGGGAAAGGAGGTCTCGGGGTTAAGCTCGTGGGCCTCCCATTCCTCCCGTTGTAACACGGTATGATATGGTTTGTTGTGGTTTGGATTACGGTGGTGACTTGTGTATTGACTCACATGGTGACTTGTGGTCTGAATTTGCATATTATTGAGTTGAAATTTGGTATTTTTTGACCTTTGGCTCTGCTGGTATGATTTGGATTCATTTGTTAGATGACATGTGGTGAACACATTACACTTGGAGCCGAGGGATGAGTCCTCAGTCCATCCTGTTTTCAAAATAAACAACCCAAAAAATTCAAATATAAGTTGAACACTATAGTTGTGAAGAAAAATTGGTGGGATTCAGGACTAGGAAGAAGGTGTGGAGTCTTGGGAAGAGAGGAGTTTGAGGGTTTGATCCTCCAAACTCCATAGTTTTTGGTAGATAGAACTAACCACTTCCAACCAAGATTCCATGTGTTAGGCCCTGGTTGGTCCACATAGACACCTTCTCTTCCACTTGTCAGCCTGCCGTTGGTCCAACTCACATTCCATGTCACTTGAATTCCTCCACGTGGCGTGCTGTAGGATTTCCACATCACTTATCTGCTGATTGTACCTGCCACATGGCACCTTATCGGTGTTCCATGTGTCCTATTTCTTTGCCATTTTCATACGTTTAGTCGTAACTTCAGAGCTCAATAACTTTCATATATGGAGGCCATTTTGCGCGAAATGAATGTAACCGAAAATTTCTCGATGTGCTCTACATTGATGTAATCTTATTTTTACATTTTTGAAGAATTTCATCTTGATCGATCTTGGAAATCCTCCTGGATCATAAATACTCCCTTATAAGTCAGTTCATTAATACCCAAAAGAGTTTTATATAAATATTATTTTGAGTCTCCCTAGGTAAGTCGGACCTATTAGTTTGAAAATTCGACCCAGTTAGTTAAAATCTTGCCAGAATATCGTTATAAATAAGGAAGGGGAATTTCTCATTTGCACATCAAGCAAGTTTTCTCCTACTTGAGGAAGAGGTTTGCTCCAACTAAGAAGAAGAATGTTTTGGGTTGTAGAAGACTGGGAAGACATATTATTGTTTGGGAATCATCTTATCTTGTTTTAGCATTGTACTTGGTTACTGAATCTATACTAAAGAAGTTGTGGGGTTTTCTCCTTTGTGGTTTCCCCGAGGAAAAATATTTGTGCTCTCTTGCGACCCTGTGCCTGTCTTTATTTCAATGATATTAATGCATATGGTTATGATGTTATGATGCTAAATGTTTAAATATATAGTATAACCACTAAAAAATTAACACTGAGAGGACACCCCTGAGCTAGTCATGAATCCATTAGGACAATAAAGTAATAAGAAGTGTTTGTTCTTGAGTTAATAACATAGACTAAGTGCTAAGATTTTTGTCGTAGCTACACTCTAGGACTTATTATTTTTTAATATTCTTAGTTACAAATCCATATGTTTGATTTAAAACTTTAAGAATATTATTTCTTAATCTTGCATACTTACCTGTTAAGGCATAAACAATCACAAATACAATAAAAGAGTTTTACTACTCTTCAGTTAGGCATTCAGAGTCTTATGTATGTATACAAATCATTTCTACAAGGAAATTTGGGGTCTAAAATGGGCCTTATAAAAAAATGTGCCATGAATGAGTTGGATAGAGTTGGAATTTTAAGCCAATTGAATTTCAATAGTTTTGGTCAACCATTATGGTTGAGTTGGACATATAATGCTTATGTGACAATAGCTAACTCCATATCAACCTCACCTTGGTTAAGATTGTAAGACGACCATCTCAAAATACGATACATATGCTTGAAATCATAAATATATAATATTTTATTTGATCACTACTTCCAATTCATTTAAAAAATAATTCTTGCATTAATTAAAATTATAGTGGAGACATTTTGAAATACTGAAAGCATTTACTAAAAAAACTAAATAGTATTTAATTTTAAAAGGACTTATCTCGAAATACTAAAAAAATATTTAGGATTTTTAATATTACAAAATATATTAAAAAATAAATATATTTAATTACTACCTGTCCAAATACTTCAATAATTAGGAAAATAGTAATATAAAAAAATAGAAAATAAAATTTATGTTATTTAAATATACCTCCTTTTAAAAATATTTACATGTATTTAATTACTACATTCCAAAGTAATTAAAATGTTTATATACTAACAGAAACAAAAATTATTTTTAATATTACCTAATAGAATCTAATAAGTTTATATTAAAACAAAAGTTTAAATTATATTATTATTGGTATTAATGTAAAAATTAATATGTTTTTTGAATTTGTTTGTTTTATAGAAATCCAAATGTTTAATTAAAAAAAATATTTAAAAAAATAGTTAATTTAATTAAAAAACTATTTTTTTATAAGCTTTATATAAAGATTAAAATTAAAAACAAAACATTATAATTAAAACGATTAATTTAAACAAAAATACTCTTATAATGAAATTTGATTTTGAGTTTCCCCCTTCCACCTAGTTTGAATTTACCTTTGCCCACTTAATTTGATTTTACCTTTTCCCAACCACCCATTGTCCACCCAATTTGAATTTACCTCTACCACCCAATTTGATTTTACCTTTTCTCTCCCACCCATTGAGTAAATTCATATTAAAAATGATAAAAATGGTCTTAATCATTGAGCCATTCATCGAGACGATTAAATAACCATTGTACCAAATCTTTTAATCTTTTAATTTGAGCCGGATGATAGAATAACCATTTGTCCAACTTTGAATGTAGTCCATTGTACCAAATCTTTTAATCTTTTAATTTGAGCTGGATGATAGAATAACCATTTGTCCAACTTTGAATGTAGTCCTAGTTTAGTTTATAATTAGAAAAAGAACAAAGAAAAGAAAGCAGTGGGCACGCTGACCATATGAGCTGATTGGGGCTCCTTCTGTTTGCTGGTTTCTTTCAATATTTATATATATTTTAAATTTTTTAGATTTTTATTATAAATACTATTTTTTTTTAAATTAACATGATAATAAAAATATTATATTTTTACATTTTAAATATTTTATAATTTTTTTATAAATATTATGTATAAAATTTTAAAAATCATTATGATATGAAAAAATCATATAAAGGCATATGGTTTATTAGATTATATAAATTATAAGAACATATATTGTTTATTGTTTTTTATTTTATGTAATGGAATATTTTTTATATGAATTAATATAAAATTTATATTAAAAAATAATAGTGCTTTTTATTTTTTAATATTATTATAATTATATTTTCCATTATAATTTAAATATGAATATATTAAATATTTTATAAATTTATTATAAATATTATATATAAAATTTTAAAAATCAACATGATATGAAAACAATTATATAAGGGTGTAAGGGTATATGGTTTATTAGATTATATAAATTATAAGAACATATATTGTTTATTGTTTTTTATTTTATATAATGTAACATTTTTTATATAAATTAATATAAAATTAATATTAAAAAATAATAGTGATTTTTTATTTTTTTAATATTATTGTAATTATATTTTCCATTATAATTTAAATATGAATATATTTGAGTCTTGCATTTGATTAAATATATAAAAAGTAGTGGCGCATTTATTTAAAAAAATTATAATATAAAATTAAAAAAATTCCACTATATCATTTATTATGTGTGCACGTGAATCTAAATATTTCATTAATATTTTTAACCAATATCTCTTTACTCTACATTAACTCAACGCACTTGTCAACTACCATTAATGAGACAATTTAGGTTGACTTTCACTAGATTTAATGTGACATGGCATATTTGTAGTGTGATGTGGCTTTTTATTATTATTTTCTTTAGGAGGCCCATTTCAGACCTCAAATTTCCTCTAGTATGATCGAGTAAGCAAAAGTTATTTATGTGTATAAAGCAAGGATATGTTATAATTTTCTCTTGTGCCTGACTCTCTTTTGCTTAGTTAAGGATGAGAGTACGCATGAAAATATCAGCACAACTCTCCATCGAGAGGATATGCCTCACCTTAACAAACAACATATCTAGAAATTTCAAGTGCTAGCTCCTCACTGAATAGCTAAGACATGGTTAAATAATGGTATAAACAGAATAGCAAAAGCTTTGACTCTCGATACTAATGGGCTAAGCTTCACCCTTGTTAATATTTTAAACATTGAAAGACATGCACAGTCTATACTAGTAGTCTAGATTTCATTTTTCCTATATTTTTCAACCAATAAGATGAATCACATTGAATACGTTGGATTTTTCACAATGGGCCGACCTGAGTGGATATGTGATATAGTTCAATGAGTGTCTCTCACTTGGAGATAAAGCCACACATGTCTAGCCAACAGTCTATAAGATAAGAAACAAAACCTTATCTCTCACCATCTAAAGGATAACCCTGCCATGGGATACAACTTAAGTATTAATACCACCGGTGTTTGATTTTACCTCTGTGTGACCAAACCTTGTGACAATTTTACAAGTTAAATATTTATTCAACACTAGTGTTGGCTCTCAACACCATGAGGCCAAGCCACATCACATGTTATAGAGTTAAATATTAATTTTAACCTTGGCATTGATGTTGAAAAAAATGTAACTTTGGAATATATTATATTGTACTTTTATTGTATTCCTCATTCAGAGATGTTATTCCTTAGTTCAGAGATGTCATTCCTTCTTTCGGAGATGTCCTTGATGAAATTGGTCATGTAAAATTCACGAGGTAAAAACTCCATTGTAAGTTGGGGAAATAGTATCCACAAAAGTATTTTATATATGTTATTTTGAGTCTTTCTAGGTAGTTTGGACCCAATTAGAGAACCTGGTCGACCTCGTAGGTAATTAAGTCACTCACTTGATGAGTATAAATAAGTGAGGTGCCTCCCTCATTTGTACACACTTCTCACTCAAGAAGTTGTGCAAGAGAGAGAGAGAGAGAGAGAAAATATACTACAGAAAGGGAGCTCCTATTCTTGTTCTTGGGGACTTACACTATACTTAGTCAAATTCTATATTCAACAATTTTTTTTGGGTTTTCTCCCCCATGAGGGATTCCCATGATAAATCTCTGCGTTTTCGTGTGTGGTTGTGCTTGTATTTCTTTCAGTGTTCCTTTGCATATGGTTATGATGTAATAATGCTAAATGTTATAAGATCCTGTATAACCATCAAAATTTTAACATGGTATCGGAGCCACTGTGAAAGAAGTCTTTGTGTAGCTGAAACACTATTACAATTGCAACTACTGGGGATTAGGGTTTCATGCTTGAAAACCCTAGGAAAAAACATCTAGTCATATTGGAATTTCCACTGTAACTCGATTTTGGTAAAAGTTCAAGATTTGAAACTTGGACATGATGAAGTTTAAATCTTTATGTACCTTGTGTGTGAGTTTTAGCTTAAGAGTATATATACTTTAGGAGATGTGATCCCTACAAATTAGGGTTCCATTCTCTTCCAAAATTCAGTCTTGATAGGAATATCCAAATCAAATTTATTAAGATGTTGCATAGATGGCACATACTTTAGTTTATGTGGTGCTAGTTTCATACCCCGAAGTTGAAACAATGACACGTGGAAATTTGTACAGCGTTTTATATATTGAACTAGTCCACAAATAGGTCACATTGGGAAACTTAGCATAAGTTCCACTTGGTGAATCCAATATTGCTCCAACCTGTGGGGTTGGAAAGAAGACAGATCATGATATCTTAGGATTAAGTTTCAGACCTTGAGGATTAGGAATCTGAGAGATACAACAGAATTAAGATCAAGTAATTTTGCTAAAGAAATTGAAGAAACTGGGTCTTTCTATTTGGAGAACTTCCCTCCATTGATCAAAAGGAGGACCATATAACTCACTCTAGGAGGAAACATATTTCTATGGATAGAGTTTCTAATTCTATGGATTTTCAATTTTTTACATAACACTACTACCAAGAAAACTAGGGCATTAGATATTTTCCAATTCTATCCACAATTTTGGGAAAAGGAGTATGCTGCTCAACTCGTGTTGAGGAGGCACATCTTTCTATCCAATCAAATATGAAATATACCTAAGTTGAAAAATTAGGGTTTCTCTGTCAAACCCTAGGTCCACTAGAAGTAGTCTTCCAAGAAAGCATTGAAGCAAGCATCCTGTTGAAGCAATATCATTGGTAAGTTCTATCCTCTCTATTTCCATTTGAGGTTCTCATTTTTATGATGACAAATAATACCAATCTTGAGGACAAGCTTGAAGTATTCAAGAAATTACAGGCATGGAAGTATATGTTAGATTTTTATCATTTAAGCAATATTATCTTAGGATCTTATCTGAGAGAATAACATGCACAACAATAATCACAAGAGACAAGAGACACAAAGAATTTTCCTTGGGGAAACCATAAAGGAGAAAACCCCGCAACTTCCTCAGAGATAGAATGAGCACCAATAGCAAAAGTAAAACCCGAAAACATAAAGATGATCTCCGACAGCAGTTGCCTCTTTCTCTGATCCCAACTTCTTCTCTCTCACTCATGCGCCCTAGTTGAGTGAGTGTGTGTATGATAAATAGAGAGTCTCACTCTCTATTTATATTCTTTCGTTCACTTAATATTTGACTCTGTTATGTAGGCTCGAGTAATCCTAACTCAATTATGTAGTTTTGTTATCACTTAGCTCTCCTTGTTTCACCAACAACTTGTATGCTTTCATGATGTATTTTTGTGCTTGTGTTGCAATCTAGGGGATTATAGTCATTAGTTATCATTGATACACATTAAGAGAGATATACATGCATAAACTAGACAAGAGTAGATATGGTTCCAATAATAAGTTTTATTACCATTATAAGGACATATTACAACATTGATTGATAACCATTTTATACATACAAACGACATATAATATACATGGATGTTCCCATATGTCGATGGAGCTGCGAGGCTAGTTTACTGGTTGATTATTGGTCAATTGGCGGGACTAATCGACTACTGACTAAGCCTTCCAATATCTCCTGCACTCACACACTATTTTTCACCCCAAAGAAGGGAAATGTCAGAACCAAAACAATTTCTAAGAAAAGGTACAATTTTACAAAAAATGTGTGTTACAACTTCAATGTTCATCAATTTTGATACTCTCAATTCACTTTGGTTCCTAATTGAAAGATGTACTTAGTTGGAAAAAATTCTTGACTAGTGATGGGGTGCTAGTTGTGGTGGCGGTTCTAGCATGGAAGTCAATGACTATTATGCATATGTGTGGTATTGATACTTGTAATTTATTTTTCATTATCCATCATTCTTCGATGATCACTCAATAGCCAAATTAATGCTTGAGATCAGTTAATGTATTAACAATTTTTACAAGAGAAGTTTGTGCTTGGAAGTAACATTTGGTTGTTGTACCCTTATGTCTAATGCTAGATTATTCTCTCGACTTCATTGTGCATTTTTTTTTACCTCTGTAGGCACTCTTCTTCCTCTTGTCATAGATCTGCTTGTTTTTTCCATTCTTTTTTAACAATTAATTTCATTCGTTCCATTTTCTATTTTCCATTGTTTTGTTTATTTTGGTCATCTTCTTGAACGTGAGAGACATTCATTTTGCTTATTGTTTTTATTTTCCATTTAGACGTGTTATGGGAATTCTCTTCACAAGTGTCGCATCATTTTCTATTGTTGTTCTTCAAGTTGCAAGTTCAATTGTGGGCTACATTCTTAGTTGAATATTCACAAATTTCACAATAGCTCTCCGTATGTAATGGTCTGGTTTCTTGCTGTTAGTTGACAAGATTTCTACTATTGTCCTACGGTATGGACTCCATGCAAATAGTACGTGCACCATAAATCTAATTGTTGTATAATGATATCTTTAATAGACCTATGTATCATATCTATTCTCTCTTCTATTCTTTTAGTAGTGCTTATAGCGAACCAGTCATCATTAGTCTCGATACACTGAGCTATTCTAAGAGTTTTTTCATAAGTTTTAGTCTCATGCATTCTCAGAGATGACCTGATTCTAAGTAGTATCCCAACGATGGACGATTGGACTAGCAACTGATCATATATTACGTATGGTATCAAACTAATAATATATTTAAATATTTTATCGTAATCACAAACATATTCTCCTATAGTTGCTTAACTTATTTCAACTTATGAGCTTCTAAATGCCAACTTTCTATCTTGCATTTCAAAAAATGTGAAGAAATTCTGTTTGATTTCATTCTTTGTCCTATTATGGTTTACTATGTAGTTCATAAACCATGTGAGGGTTCGTTTTCTCATAGCTCCCGCAGACTATTCCACTTGTTTAGCTTCATCGATAACATTGGTCGTGTCCCATATCTTCTCATATAAGAACCAATGTAATTTGGGATATTCATCCCCTTAGTAAATGTGTCTTTGTATATTGTGTTTTGTTGCTACAGTTAGTATAATTTGATTTGAATTTTTTATTTCCAATTCTTTATATTTTAAAATCTCAAAAGGTCACAATTCTTCGAGGGTGTCCCTTATTGATTGTGGTGTTTCTTTTTTTCACCAATTGTCTTTGGCAAGGGGGTGCTTGCATGATGTCCAAGTTCTTGACATATACAAAATACATTATTTTAAAAAATCATTTTTTAATAGATATCTTTTATTTTTACTATATACCGTTTTTTATAGCCTCCTCAATAGATACAAATCCCCCATACCGTACATGCCCCCCTAATACCTACAACATATTTACCTTATTTTTTACAATTAAAAAACCCCCTTTATAAATGAATGTGATAAGATAGTGGTCAATAAGGTCAAGCTCTCATAGTTTTAACTATATTGCTATGAATATCCACAATCAATGGGGCTCTTAAAATTTCCCTATCTTCCACCTTAGTTGTAGATTCAAGGCATGTATCATTTTCCTTTGTTTTCTAAGATTTAGGTTGCAACATACCTTGTTTGATTTTTGGTATTTCAACTCCTTGCAATATATCCTGAATCCCCCACCAACTTCTTTATTTTCTAATCTTGCAAGGTCCAAATGTTTTTTATGGAGGTAAGAAAAATCCCAAACCTTTTCTCTTCTTTGTGAAATAATGACGTGGGTCATATTTATAAATCTTGCTTTGTTCAAAACTTAATTCGGTCAACAATCTTTCAACAACAATTTGAATTGTTCTTGTTTTGACTAGAAAGGGACCACTTCAACTGGTAACTTAAAAGTAGTCTTTTGATCTATGGACCTAAAAGGAATATAATCTAAATTCAACCTATGTCTTATGTACTCAAGAGAAAAAATACCAGGCTCAATATCAATAGGAAATAAGAAAGGTTTTAGTTTTGAGCCATAAATTCTCAAAATTATATGGTCTTCATACAAATACCAGTCTTCTACTCTTACATCTTTACTTAATTGCAACAGGTTTTTACATTCTTAGAACATTTCGACACCTTAATCATCTTAGGATTTTCAGTTGTACTAATATTGGATTATTCCACAACCTTTGATTGGGGATGAATTTAAGGATTGAAAACTACATCATCTTCATCAACAAGTTTCTCCAAAGGTACAAGTCCCTTGGGAACATAATTGTTCTTCAACTGAACCATTCTATGTTTTCCAATTTTATCAGACCACTTATGATCTAAACCATGTCTTTCATAATTTGTACATTCATCATTTTCCTTATCAAGATCAATATGAGTAGTAGAAAAATCATTAACCATCTCTAAAAATATTTTAATTTATTGTTCATCTTCAAATACTCACAAAATGTTTCACATAATCTATAATGGAGGGTTTATGCCTAATTTTCACTTCATAATTTAGTTGGGGAATTTTTGGAGGTCTAAAATTACTTTCTACAACTTCTAGAGAGTCATCCTTATGTTTGGAACTTCAAGGAATTGGAGTTATATTGACATCCAAGAAAAAATATCTAACAAATCCCACTAATATCGAATCTACCTCTTCAACACATGTGTATCCATGCAGCTAAATGTGTCCTATTATAAACCAGGTCCATGCAACAAAACCATTTGTTGGTACAAAATTAGAGATCAGGATCTTGCAAAAGGGCCAACAAAGGGTGTCATTGTAGTCTAGTGTGCTATCATGTTCAATCCCACAAAGGGGGAAGCTCTCACTCGAAGCACAACCAAGACTTGTGTAGAATGAGGAGGGTTAAATACTTGGAGAAATATATGAGGGTATGTGCCTATCATATTGCAACATGATCTATCTTTATATTATCACAACACATTCCCCACAAGCATATTCAATCATTGTTGATTGCATGGGCAGACTCGGGTTTACTATACTCAATCAACAACACCCCTAACTCACTGGCCCTTTCGGCGACAGACCGCGAAGCGATCTGAAGTCTCACTCGAAGTGAATCTAATGGGTTGGCCAAGACTCAAGTGTCTTGGACCAGGTTCTGCATATCCTACTTTTCTTCTCTTACACTTATGAGTCACAAGGTCAGCTATAGCCGCACATCGCACATCCTCTTCTACTCGCAGCACTTTTAGCCTTGCGATTCTTCTCTACGCGCAAGTCGCGCGGTTTCTTCCCGCGTCGCACGACTTCCACTTACTCACAATATTCCCAACCTTATCGCATTTCTGCGCACCACGGGACACCCAGCTTCTCCTCAACGCTAAGCCCTCAGCTTGCAGTATCGCGCACCGCAGCTCCTCTGCCGGTGCGATATCGCCTCTCTGCGATATCTTACCACTACGACTTTGCACTCTTAGCGTTGACTGTGTCACGGTACGAAACTCTACTTTTCAGAAGTTATATTGTGAGTAAATGGTCATCAGAAACAGACGTAAAGGAGTCCTTAAGCAACTTACTAAAATACTTCAACTTATTTCTATCATCTT
>LPNX010622971.1:59380-100019 GCA_001517045.1 Pseudotsuga menziesii
ACTGATCAACTAACGACTCATCCTACGAGCCAACCAACTGGCTAACTGACTGATTAGCTAACCCTTTACAATACAAAATGCAAGCTTTTATAGGCGGCCCGAAGGTCTCGCCATTACAACACTGTGGGCTTGTCCCAACAGTAAACCCATACCCTAATTAGTGACAGTCGGTCCTCTCTGTCCTTGAGGTAGCCGCTTCCCATCACACCACAGCTCTCTGTAGTCTTCCATGCTTCCCAGCACTGACCATGGGTACTATGCACCGCTTCTCTGCTTTCTGTCCTTCGCCTTCAATGCTTGAGCCTCGTTGCTCCTTCTTCTTTATGAGGGTCGCTGAGCCCTCCTGTCTTCCGCCGCTGCCTTTAATGCAGTGGTTGAGTTTTCTTCTCTCGGTCGCTCAGGTACCGTTGCCTTCTTGACTTTTCTATCCCAAAAGTCATGGTTTTCGGCTCTGCTCTCCAGCTGGAAACGTGCTACGGCGTCGTAGCTCTGCCTTGTCTTCTTTCCGCCAAAACTTATATCTTTCTGCCAAAACTAGCAGCTTCTTCTGTAGCTGCGGGGCCCTGCTCCAACAGTCCCCTAACACTTACTTGTGGCTCGCCCTCGAGCCACCTGGAACAGGCTTCTCCTGCTGCAACTTATCCTTCGCCTCCTGCGAAGTGCGCTGTAACCTGCCCTGAAGTCCTGCGACTTCATTCTTCATCTCCTCGGCACGTTCTTTCTGGAGTTTCGGTAACTTAGTTTGCTGGGCTCTCTTATCCTTTCTGCCCATAGTCAAGGTTTCGCTCTCTTCGCTCTTTCTTCTTTATGAGAGCTCTAGTGTTTGAGAAGTGCTCCACAGATATCCTTTCCTTTTTATCTGGGTTAGAACTTTTATCACAAGGAAAATCTGTATCTTCCAGCCTTCTCAAACATTTCCTTCCATCTAGAGCCTCGTGGATGGAGAAGAAGCAACCCATGGACTCCGCTCCAAGAACAAGCCTTTGTCCTCGTTCTGGAAGTCTCCCCTTCGCTGGGTTTGCAGTCTTCCTCCACTTCTCTGCTCTTCGAAGTGGGCCAGATCCACATGCTGCCTTTGACCCTCAGGTTTCTGTTTCAGTACCTCCACAGTCTTTCGTGCTTCTCTTAGCTGATCAGATAGGTCAGCGATTTTCTCCCGTTGCTTTCTTTTTCTCATTTTTACCTTTCTCCTAGCGGGAGATTTCTTCTCATAATTCTTGTGCTCTGCTTTCTTATCTTCAGTGATCGGCTCGGCGTTCTTCTTCTCCTTAGCAGAGACTTTAGTGACAACTTCTACTTCTGGTGCTTGACTCTTCATCCTTAGCGACTGTCTAACTTGTGCTGTCTCGATTTTCACAACCTTGGGTGGCGTCGTCATGGCGAACACACGGCCAGTACATTCTTTCTAATCTTTACTTCTATAGGTTCGGCCTCGGTCAGAATTCGCTCGGCTCAATACTCTGGTCGTGCAGTGGCTTCGAACTCTGGAAGTCACTGTACTCTGCAACTTAATTGGCTCTGCACAGGGGGCACTTATCACTGCTTTGCATGGCTCTCGAGATTTAGCAACTGTACCCTTCCTACTTGAAGGATGTCTACTTTTATGCCAAAGGCATACTACCGGACGCAACAGTCCTCCTAGGTCAACCCCGTTGGTCATCATAATTACTTGGACGAGACCCTACCCGTCATTCTGATCTGTCATAATTGCTGAGATCTGATCCCGTGTCCCTCAAAACGTGCATATCCAGGCATCGGTGTCATCAGAGATTTATCAAATCTGGAAACTTTATTATACTACTGCCAAATCTACGGTAGGGGATACCGGTCATTTCTTCATTAACTACCTGTCAGATAGTGACTTGACTAGCCCACTTTCGGTTGCAAACTGAATACGTGGCAGGGGGAAACATCTTACTGCTGCAATGCAACTCCACATCACTTGCGCAAACAAACAGTGTCAAAACTAACATTTTTTATTTTCATTTTTAAGGGGTGTAGACTCATTCCCGGCGTGATGCCTCCTTTCAACTACACTGGACATCTGCGCCATCTTGAACTGTTCATGCTAGGGCTGAGGGGTGGGGAGGCTGTCACTATAGAGCTTAAGCCTACTGCCGTTAATCCATGTGGGCAAGAGCTCCCCGTTTAGCTGGCTGAGCTGAACGGCACCTCCTTCTGTGACTTGTTGTATCTGATATGGCCCTAGCCAATGTGTCTTGAACTTCCCTGGGAACTTGATGAATTTGCTGTCATAGAGGAGCACCAGGTCTCCGGTCTAGAAAGTCTTATTCTTAATGTGTCTGTCATGCCAAGCTTTTTCTCGGGCCTTCTGCACTTTCTGATGGAATCCAGCAATGAACCTGTCTTCTTCTAGGGCCAGCAGCTGTGCGAGCCTTGCTTCGACTGTGTCGGTATTAGTCATCTCGGTAATCTGAGTGATTCTTACGCTGGGAAGAATATACTCCATAGGCATAACAACCTCTTGTCCATATACCAAGCTGAAAGGTGTGTGTCCCATAAGTTTCTTGCATGTGGTTCTGTATGCCCATAAGACAGCATTAACTTTGAGGTCCCAATCATTCCTCTGGCTGTTACAGATCTTGGTAAGAGCATTTTTTAAAATCTTGTTAAAGGCCTCTACTGTACCATTAGCCTGCGAGTGGTAGGGAGTGCTCTTATGGTGCTGGATCTGGAATTCTTCTGTTAATGCCTCAATAGTACTGTTCAAGAAGTGTGTACCTTGGTCGCTCATCAAAATTACTGGGCATCCAAACCTGCTGATGATGTTTTCAAAGAGGAACTGTGCAGTTGTAGGGGCATCACAATTTCGTACTACTTTGGCCTCTGCCCATCTGGTGAGGTATTCTGTTCCAGTGATAATATATCTCGCACCCGTGCGCTTCCCTGGTGGGTTGATAGGACCCACAAAATCTATAGCCCATTTGTCGAATGCGCGCAACGTGACCTGCGGTCGTAGCGGAATTTCATCACGTCGTGAGGGTTTTCCTACCCTTTGGCAGATATCGCAGCATCTGCAAAAGTCCTTAGTGTCTTTATGCAATGTAGGCCACCACAAGCCCGCTTCTAAGATTTTTTGCGCAGTCGGTTTTCCAGCGAAGTGACCTCCTGCAGTTCCTGAATGAGCCTCTTTGATAATAACGTCTTTTTCATGCGGCATTACACATCTGCGTAGAATTTCATCTGGGCCTAACTTGTATAGGCATCCTGCAATGAGGGTGAAATCTGCTGCCTTCACAACCAACTGTTTCTTTTGCTGCTTAGTAAAGTCATCAGGTGCTACTCCTGTGGTGAGGAATTGAATAATGTCGTCATAGTACTCATCTGCAATCTGTATGGAAAACAACGGCGCATCTGGCAGATTGTCTTCTAGGTTACTGGGCTCTTCTCCTGAGTCTAACCGTGACAGATGATCCGGTCCTGCATTCAGTCTCCCTAGTTTCACAATGATTTCAAAATCATACTCCTGGAAGAGGAGTAACCATCTGCAGATTCTCCCCCCTAACACTGGTTTATTGACTAGGTACTTCAATGCGGAATGATCAGTAAACATTTTAAACGAGGCACCCAATAGATAGTTCCTGAACTTTTGCAACGCATATACCATAGCTAAGCCCTCCCTTTATGTTGTGGTGTAGTTCTTTTCCGCTGTGGATAGCTTTCTGCTGGAGTAAGCGATAGGATGGTCAAGATCTCCTTCTCTTGGCTGGGTCAAGACGACTCCTAATGCGATGCCAGATGCATCCACATGTACATGGAAAGGCTTAGTCCAGTCTGGGAATACTAGGATGGGTGCTGTAACCATCTTCTCCTTAAGTATGTCTAGACTCTGCTAGCATTCCTTGTTCCATAGGAATTTGACATCCTTCTTGAGCAATTTCTCCATCGGCGCTGTAATCTTTGCATAGCCCCTGATGAACTTTCTGTAGTACCCGGTATGACCAAGTACTGTCCTCAGTTGCTTGACTGAGTTGGGTGCTGAAGGTTTACAATGATAGCGATCTTGGCAGGGTCTACCATCAAGCCTTGTCTGCAAACAATGTGACCCAACAAGATACCAAATGGTGCACAGAATATACATTTTTTCAAGTTTAGAGAAATCTGGTACTACCTACATTTCTCTAACATCAGTCTGAGATCGCCTACATGCTTATCAATTAGCCCAAATACAGTCCAATCATCAAAATATACTTCTAAGAACTTATGGATGTATTCTTTAAATACAACAACTACTACTCTAGAAAATATAGCTGGTGCATTCTTAAGACCAAAGGGCATTACCGTATACTGGAACGAGCCCCATTCTGTTGCAAAGGTGGTCTTGGATCGATCTTCTGGATGTATTCTGATCTGATGGTAGCCTGAAAACCCATCGGTGAAGGAATAAACCTCCTGTCCTCCCACGTTGTCTAATACTTCATCAGTGAACGATGTTGGAAATGGATCATGAAGTGATGCATCGTTGAGTTTCCGCAGATCAACACAGATCCTGATGTCCCCTTTTTTTTCTTCTCTTGCACTACCATAGGGCTAACCCATTCGCTTTCCTCTACCGGTTCAATGATGCCTACTACTAGCATTTTATCAATTTCATCCTTTACTTTTTCTTTGTAGCGCGGATTCAATCTGTATGGGCGCTGCTTAATTGGTCTAGCATCTTCCTTTAATGGTATCCTCATGACTCCCAGGTCTCCAACTATTCCCTTCATCTCTGTGAACTTGGTGGGAAATAGGTCCTGATAGTCATGTAACAGATTTGCAATCTGTCTGACTGTTTCATCATTCCAGTAGTCTCCAATAGAGGCAAACTTAGGTTCTGCGTCTGTGCCAATATTGATGGCTCGGTAATCGCTGGAATCTCTAACTGTGGTCCCTCCACATCGCGAGTGCCTTCTGATTCGGGAATGTTGGTATTGCGAGGATCCTCATCTGCCTCCTCTGATTCTGATGTAAAATTATAACATTCCAACGCCTCTTCTAACTGGATAGTCCACTCAGGTTGGACTGGTACAAAGATGGTGCGATCCTTAAAAATATTTGTCTTGATTATGTCTAGGGCCTGCGCAACACTTGGATGTTCTGACTCAAACGCAAAGGTGAGTAGGAAGCTGTCTATCATAAGTGACCATGTGGTTGTTCCTTTGCACAGCTCGGTCTCTGTATACCAATTCCTTGGAATTGTGTCCAATGTGTGAATGAATCTGTGAACCCATTCATCCTCTGGAATGTTCGACCAGTTCTGTTCACATGTATGAATATGTATCCTGGGGTCAGTTTCTCCTGTGTATTTCTGCTGGACATACTCTCTGTTGTCAGAAAATCTGATTGCCATCAGTCTTCTTATATTATCCCATGATGTGATACTCTCTTTATGCGCATACCACCATCTTGTAGGTGTAGCTCAAACTGCAAGGTCCATAGCTGCGATCCTCTACTCATGAGGAATTTGTTGCTCAAACCGTTCAAAAAAATCCTGAATATCCATCAGACCATGATATGCTGGAGTCTTCGCGATATCTGCGCCAATCCATCGCAGTGACTTACTTATAAACGCACATCTGCGCGATGAGACTTTGTAAAGTCTATTCTGCCAGTTTTCAAGACCAACATCTGAATCCGATGCGCATGAGCTGTCGCATCGCCAACTAATATTCCCTTCTGCGGTTGGATTTATATAGTCGTTCTGGTTTGTAGTCATCTGGTATAGACTATCGATGTTATGTGCCTCTTCCTCTGCTCGGATGGGTTCAATATATCTAGGACCTTGGTAAGGGTCCAGCGGTGCGATGACCCGGATTTGCGCATCCTCAAAGGTCATTTGTCGTTTCTTTAGGTCAATGACATCTTTGCTGCCAATTGCCCAATCAATACTTAATAGTGCTGGATATGGTCGACTGTCAACAATGATTTCTATAACCTCGAAGTCCACAAAAGTACGAACTCCGTCAATATCAACTGGCACCTGGGGTAGTCGACCCAATGGTGATACTCGCTGCTGATTAGCTAATCTCAGGTGGATAGGTGATAGGGATAACTGAGGGCTACCCATCTGTTCCCATGTCTGCTTAGTTAGAACATTCACCTCTGATCCTAGATCTAAGACAACTTCATCCATTTCAAATTCACCAATCTGCGCTGTGAATTTCATCTCTCTTCCTGTCCTTGCATGTCTTGTAATATTATGGATAGCGCGGTGTGCACTGCCCGAGAGAGAGGGTTGCTGACACTGATCTATCATGCGCTGTAGCTCATCGATAGCTTTATCATTT
This sequence comes from Pseudotsuga menziesii, assembly GCA_001517045.1. NCBI lineage: Eukaryota > Viridiplantae > Streptophyta > Pinopsida > Pinales > Pinaceae > Pseudotsuga > Pseudotsuga menziesii. The sequence goes on from LPNX010622971.1 coordinate 65,671, forward strand.
CTCAGGAGTTTCAAATAGCTGTGTAGGAAGGTTTGTACACTTCCCATCGATTCATCCTCATCGCATCTTCCGGATGTGGTAGCTTGCTGTACCTGCTCAGGGCTATCGCTACAAGGTACTTGCTGCGGTACGCTCCTAGATGGCGGTACCTGCGGTCTTGATGGTGTAAGTTAGTCAAAGGAAGCCTTGGATTCATGAAAGGTCTCTTTATTCTTCTGTAGGTCGAGTGCTGTTACTTTAGTAGGAGCTCTGCACACCCACCCCTGACTTGTGTTCTTTTCGGTCTCCTGCGATGTGCCACTGGTGGAAGCACTGCTCCGAGTCACAATGTTAACTGCTAGTTCTGGTTCCTTAGGTTTAGCAGCAATAAGTTGGATGTTCTGGTGTGCTGCGGGCTTAGGGTCTCTGATATTAGCTATCAAGATAGGACACTCTTCTATGGTATGATCATAAGATTTGCAGTAGTTACAAGTAGTAGTGGCATTCTGACAGTCCCTAGCATAGTGTCGTGTGATTCCACAATTATAACAAGTGACTGGTCTGCGACCTTGGCCAAAACCTCCTCCTAGACCGAAGCCTCCTCCACGGCCTCGTCCTCTGAATCCTCCTCCACGGCCTCCATAAGTCTGATCCGGCTGTGGTCCTGTTGCTGGACCCTGTGTGTCTGCTTGGACTCTGTACACATCATGTGTTCTTTCTGACATGAGATCATAAGCTCAGCAATCTTGTTGATCATGCCCGACAGACTTACAGAAGATACAATATAGGTTTTTAGGTGTCTGTACATACTTTTGAAGCAAAGGGCATTGCTGAGGTGGATGTCCTTGTGTTTTACATATTTCACACCATGGCCCTTGTGTTCGTGGTAAGGGGTTAGGATCCCCTGACGCTAAGTATTCTGCAAAGACTGGACAGTTGTCTTTACTATGGCCTTGTGCTCTACACTTTATGCACCATATGTCCTGCATAACCTCTTTCCCTTTTTTAAGTTCGTGTATCTGTAACGTGAGGTTGGCCAACTGGGTCTGTAGAGTTTTCATGCCTGTACTGGTTTCTGCTAAAGGTGAAGCCTCTAGTTTCATTGCCATCTCCAGCGCTTCATCTTGAGTAGTAAGTTTCTGCTGCATTAGTGGCATTTTGATATGAGGGAGGAGTGCTGCAATAAACCATTCCTTATGCTACTGTGGCGCAAAATCAAAACTTACTTGGTCTATAAGAGCTTTGAATTTCTGGTCAAAGTCCCATACTGACTCTGATGGTAGCTGCTTAATATCCTTAAGCTCTGTAATGCACTGAGACTCAGACTTAGGTTTCTTAAATTCTTTAATCATGGCGTTCTTGACCTGGGAAAGTGTCTTGGGTAATGTAGTATACTTTATGTACCATGTCAAGGCTCTGTCTCTGAGTGTGGTGACCAACTGTACAAGTTTAAGGTTATCATCGTTGATTGTTTTAATGGTCCACATAGCTTCGCATAGGAACCAATGTTGTTCCGGGTCCTCTGCTCCTGTACCTTTAAAAATAGGTAGCTTCATGTCATCTCCCATTCTATTTCTCTGTGGTGGGTTCTGATTGACTGGGGTACTACTACTCATCGGTGTAGGTGAAGGTGCTGTAGCGGGAGTAGGTACTGACTGTGAGCTACTAGATGGAGTACCGACGGGGTTATTCTGAGTCCCTGTCTGTTTCTGTGGAGTGCAGGGGTGGTAAGGGATACCCCCCTCTGGTTCTTCTGTGGTGCTAGGGGTCTGTTGTCTAATACTGTCTGAACTGTCTTCAAATATAGGAGAACTAAAATCTACTTTATACTTCTTTCCACTACGTGTTCGTCCAATGTCATCAAAATCACTTTCAAACTCTTGTGACATTACTATCTTTACTTATTCATCTGAGACTAGATCCATTGTTCCTTTTTCATATAACAGCATCTTAAGGGACAAGTTTAGAGATATTAGGTACTTACCACGGTATCCTCTGAAGAAGTATCGTTCAGCTGCGCTGAAGCTCTTTCTCTGGTCAACTGCAAATTCTGTAACGAAGCCTTCTAGCACACTCGTCAGCCAGAAGTCCACTGTTCTCGTAATCGGATTGTCGAGGTTCTGCATGGTCTGAATCAACTCCGGTGTCTAGACAATGTTTCTTTTCTTCTTGAATGTGTTCCTATCTGTCAACTTGGATAACCAGTCGAAAATCTCGTTTCCGTAGGTTGCAAAAATTATAGCGTGTATGTCTGAAGCGATATGCTTTTCTAACCAGGATTCTGTGCTTAGTCTCAGACTCCTATTCTCTTTCTTGGTGAACTCCCTTAAGTCTGAATCCAGCCACTGGTGAAACTCTTCTCTGGTAGGATGCCAACAGAACATTGACTCCCAATCGTTTAAACCAGCAACGGAACCATTTGTTGATTGCATGGGCAGACCCCGGTTTACTATACTCAATCAACAACACCCCTAACTCACTGGCCCTTTCGGCGACAGACCGCGAAGCGATCTGAAGTCTCACCCGAAGTGAATCTAATGGGTTGGCCAAGACTCAAGTGTCTTGGACCAGGTTCTGCACATCCTACTTTTCTTCTCTTACACTTATGAGTCACAAGGTCAGCTATAGCCGCGCATCGCACATCCTCTTCTACTCGCAACACTTTTAGCCTTGCGATTCTTCTCTACGCGCAAGTCACGCGGTTTTTTCTTGCGTCGCACGAATTCCACTTACTCACAATATTCCCAACCTTATCGCATTTCTGCGCACCGCGGGACACCCAGCTTCTCCTCAACGCTAAGCCCTCAGCTCGCAGTATCGCGCACCGCAGCTCCTCTGCCGGTGCGATATCGCCTCTCTGCGATATCTTACCACTATGACTTTGCACTCTTAGCGTTGACTGTGTCACGGTGCGAAAATCTACTTTTCAGAAGTTATATTGTGAGTAAATGGTCATCAGAAACAGACGTAAAGGAGTCCTTAAGCAACTTACTAAAATACTTCAACTTATTTCTATCATCTTGCATAACCATGAGCTGAGCAATACATACATTCACTTACTGCAACTAACATCATGTGCATAATAACCAGTAACGATAAGCAAATACAATCACATTCATACAACACATAACACGCAGATTTAACGTGGTTCACCCCCAGGATGGGAGTTACGTCCACCAAACTGTGCTTCTATTATATATCTTGAGGGAAGTTAGCACAGTCTGTTGCCCTGCATATGCAGTGCGAGATCTCTTCTAGATCTATGGTCTATCTCTATCTCTATATTGCCTTTCTTTCAATAGATCCTTCCCTCTCTTTCCTCTCTGTGGATGGTTACATACAGACTCAAATGACTCACAGACAAGCTAGGTTTCTGGATCGTTACAACACAGTCTGTCTGACTGACTCCTGAGTCTACTCAAAAATACTCTACTGACCAACTAACGACTCATCCTACGAGCCAACCAACTGGCTAACTGACTGATTAGCTAACCCTTTACAATACAAAATGCAAGCTTTTATAGGCGGCCCAAAGGTCTCGCCATTACAACACTGTGGGCCTGTCCCAACAGTAAACCCATACCCTAATTAGTGACAGTCGGTCCTCTCTGTCCTTGAGGTAGCCACTTCCCGTCACACCACAGCTCTCTGTAGTATTCCATGCTTCCCGGCACTGACCATGGGTACTATGCACCGCTTCTCTGCTTTCTGTCCTTCACCTTCAATGCTTGAGCCTCGTTGCTCCTTCTTCTTTATGAGGGTCGCTGAGCCCTCCTGTCTTCCGCCGCTGCCTTCAATGCAGTGGTTGAGCTTTCTTCTCTCGGCCGCTCAGGTACCATTGCCTTCTTGACTTTTCTATCCCAAAAGTCATGGTTTCCGGCTCTGCTCTCCAGCTGGAAACGTGCTACGGCGTCGTAGCTCTGCCTTGTCTTCTTTCCACCAAAACTTATATCTTTCCGCCAAAACTAGCAGCTTCTTCTGTAGCTGCGGGGCCCTGCTCCAACAATCATATGTAAAATGGAGACATAAACTAGACATTAGGTAGTAACATAGTACAAATCATTCCATACAAAAAAAATTGAAGGGTGTCCAACATATTTCATTTCTGTTTCTAATAAAATATCATTACAATGCAAATCCATGTCTCTACATACTTAATTCATAATCCATGGAATGGCTTGTTGCAGTGTACAACAAAAAACCCATAACCTGATTACATTTCCCCAAACCCAAAAATAGACAAAGACTAGAGTCTATGGCTAATGCTATTCTTCTATGGCTAATTTGTAGATCCTCATCTCTTTGATGATCTTTCTTTATCTTCTCTCACTTCTCTTTTGACATCCTTCTTCTTTCCTTGTGCTCCTTTAAATAGCTGCGGGATCAGACCAAAAATAATTAAGACCATTAGGGGCTTCTGTAACTTCCTCCTTTTAAATCGTGATGCCTTATGCAATTATAGGCCTTTCCAAAAATGAAGGAGACAACAAGATTAGATTGGAACATAATATCTCGAGTCTCCTCATTTTCACCATACTTCTCCAAAATCACCTCCTTGTATAAAAAATAGGGCACACATTTTAAATCAAGTACCAGCTCGGATGTCACCGAGTGCTTTAAATTTAACATGTCAACTCCATGGTTTTCTTAAGGACTTTTGAGTGTATTCTTCTTAAGTTTTATCCAGACAAAGGGACCATCCTTGAGAACCACCTCAAAAGATTTTATCTGGATCTTAACTTATGGGTGTATACCATGAAGATACTATTTTTATGTTGTTCCCATACACATTTGAAAACAAAGCATCATCTTGGTATTTGACCCTTAGACTGCAACAAACTAGAATGACTTTGAAAAAATATTTCTGAGTTAATTTGAAGAAGAACGAACTCCTGCTTCTTTGATGAGAGAGATGTTAGCTTTAAAAATGGATAAGAAAGAGAAGATAAAATATTTTAACCAATGATTTACAACAATTCTAAAAATGTTTCCTGCCAACAAACAACCCGTGTAGGAGGTTACTATTGAGTATTACATCAATTCTTTACATCCTTACATGGAAATGCTTGTTAAAAGAGTTGACAAGTCCATGCTAGCATAAAAAATTGAAGAGGACAATACATTTTAATTAGAAATGTCCATTATTGTCAAACACTTTGTAGAAACTACGCGTAAAGCCACATCATCTAAGAAGTCTATGCTTTTGACCAATCCCACTGAGGATATAGCTTATGATTTAGGAAGCGTTGTCAAATTGGTTCAAAAGTTGTCTAATGAGATACTAGACTTGAAAAATTGTTAGGGAAAGTTCTTTTGTAAAGAAACCTTTCAAATCGTTCCTTAAGAAGAAATACAACACTATGAAATCCCTAGAAAATGAGGCAACCACTTTTAACTTAAATGACGTTGGCATGGATAATTTCTGCACATACCACTAGGAGAATCATTAAGAGAAAGCATGTCCACAGTGGATAAAATCCATGAATTTAGTGATTGATCAATTATTGGATAATAAATATTTGGACAAGGAAGAAAAATAAATGGAACAAAAAAATTCCACTGAATCGGAGGAAAATTCTAAAGAGAGAACTTTGTTTTTATGGGATTGTGCTCCTAATTTAGAAGATGATTGTGAAGAAAACTATGAAATAATTTAAATCCATAATGTGTAGACAATCCAAAAAAAATATGCCTTAAGGAGTAAGGGGCCTATTGGTCCTAGGAAAGAGCATACCAGTTTTGGCCGGAATTGTGAAGAATCTGGTCGCAAGGAAAGCAAGGCAGGGACATAAATGGATAAGTGTAAGCTGAATCCAAGAATTCGACATGTTTTGAGGAAACATTAAATGTAACAATACGTTAAGTTATACTAATATTCTATTTTTGGGAATGGGAATGATTGTATGTTGGGATGTTAAGAACTTTATTAATGTAACGAGATTTATTGGGGAAGTTAGAACAACCATTCGAATATCAGTTGAGAACAAGTTGATGATTGGAACATGAATTGTAAGATGTATATAGGGTCGATCCAAGCTATGTGCGGACAACCATGAATTTTGAATATTTTTGACTCTTAGAGTTTTGCATGGTTGGATGACTCTCAATTCATGACTATGATCTTTATTGACTGTAATTGGAGATAGAGCTCAAAAGAAAGATGAGTTAGGATAGGAAGCTCGATATAGAGGTTGAGGAAAAGAAGAAAGAAAGCATGAGATCATGAGAAATACAGAGAAAACCCATTCATTGTAAAGAAGATTTTGAGAGAAGTCTGCAAGCTATGTGTGCAGACTAAGCATTCCAAATATTACTCATGCTAGATGAAGAGCGCTTTTGTGGTTTTTTTCCATATGGTTTTCCACAATAAAATTTGTGTCTTTGATGTCTGTATGTCTTGTTTTTGAATATTTATGAGTTGTAACACTTATATTGTGGAATGAAAAAAATAAATATGGTTTAGATGTGTATGCTTTATATATCCTTTATGTGTTGACGGTTCTGTATATTCTCATATGATGTGAATGTGTTGAAGGTTATACCTTTTTTCTTGCTGTGTCGATGTTGATCCATCCATCTGTTTCGGTCGAATGACTTGTTAATGTTGATATGAAGAAATCCCCTTCCACAGCTGCATAAAATTGATTCTACATTTCCCCATAGATATCTCGAGTGAGACCTCACTTGTGTCGCAGGTGTTGCCAATAGAGTTACACTCCATCGGGCTGATATCTTGGGATTTGTTCGAAAAACAAGGAATATAAACCTATGTTAGTGGAATCGACACCAACAGGACATGCCAGCACACCTCCTAAAACAACTATAAATAATAAGAAAAAAAATCCTGCTAATAAATCTAAAAACAAAGCAGCCCCTTCTAAGACTGATACAAACAATAAGCAACCTCATAAGGAAAATGGGACAATTACAATTAAGAAAACTAGCACTCCCACTCAACCACAAAAACTATCCCTCCAATGAATGGTAATACTTCAACTAGTTTAGAAGGAGTTGCCACAACGTCAAGAGCTAAAGATAATGGCCATAAAATAGAGTACAATGTCATGGAAGATATTAAGGAAAGTAAGCTCAATATATCGGTGTTTAAAATGTGCAATATGCCTCGTCAGAGAAATTATTGATGGAATCTGTTAGAATGAATGTTGAATCATAATGTACCCAAACTAAGGAGTAGGAAGGGGAATAATCTAATTTTGGACATGACAAAGAAATCAATGAAGCAAACATCATAGGTAATTCTAAATCCTAGACACCACCTTTTTTGTTAATATTCGAAATCTATAATTACAATGTGCATAATTGTCTGGTTGAATTTGGGGATTCCTCTAATGTAATGCCTTATTTGGTTTGTAATAATATTAATGGAAAACAAATCTCATGCCCTTCTCAGATTATGAAAATCGATAGATTTGATGTTAAAGTGATTGATGAGCTCAAAAATGTTTCAATCATATTAGCATCAGATTCTAGAGTTTGTAAACTCATTGGTATAGTTGTGGTGGATACTCCTAAAGACTATGGATTGCTTCTTGGTAGATATTGGTATAGTAAGTTACAAGGCTATTTCTATACCTATTTTTCTTATTTATGGCTCTCTTATTAAAATCAATTGAATTATATTCGTGTGGAGATGGAGGAGCACATGGAAAATATTGTCACAGAGTTGGATGGACATAATGAACATGTGAATTTTACTCGATTTGTCTTGGGAAATTAATTTTTGGAAACTAATCCATGTTGTTATGAAGTTGATATCTCTAGTCTTGAATCATACAACTAGATCGATCTTCTTCAATTTTCATGGACTGATAAAAATGGATGCAATACATTGGAATTAGGTACAGATGCATATACTAATAGTAACTTAGTTTTTGTATTTTGGAAATTGTATTTTGAAGGCGCCAAAATGCAGGAAGGTGCAACGTTCATTTGTGTCCTTGTTGATCCCCAATAACATAAAAATGAGCTTTCCTATAGATTTGAATTTGAGTGAACCAATAATATAACTGAGTATGAAGCCTTGGTCCAAGGTCTCTAAAAATATATTGACCTTAAAATAAAGAATTTGAAAGTTTTTGTTGACTCTAAATTGTTGTTAGGAATGCTATACATTTTTTGTATCCACATTTGAAAGGTTACCGAGTGGAGGTATGGAATTTGATTTCAAAATTTAAATCTTTTAATATTACTTCTTGTTGCAGCTGCAACCTTTTTTCCCAAATTTTAAAATTTGGGACCCTCCTTTTTTGATTTTATCTTGCCTGGGATTGTTTGGTTTCCTGAAATTTGTCATTCCTCTACTATAAACTTTGATTTTTTGAAGACTGTGGAGTTTGTTTATTTTCAAAGCTTAACATTTGCTCTCATGATGATTTTGTTTTATCACTATCAAAAGTTTATTGAATATTGAGTCGGAGCTTTAGTTCTCTATGCCGCTGCTGTTTCGGAGGTTAAACGAACTAATTTTACCACTGCCCAGCTGAAAGTCTTTTGAGCACTTAACGTTTTAATTTTTCAATGACTTGGTTTTTTATCACTGTTGGAGGTAAATTGATGAAGGAATTGGGGTATTAGTCCTCAATGCAGCTGATGGATAGTTTTTATCCTCGCCGATTCCGTGGCCTTTATTGTTCAAACCTTTTCGATTTTTCGATGACTGTGTTTTTATCTTCATTATCGAAATATTTTTTGACTAGAGGTCGGAGTTTTAGTCTTCTACGATGCCACCGTTTCAGAAGCCTTGTCATTTGTCTCGCCGATACTGTGGAGTATTTTGTGTCTTGAGCTGCCAATACATAGTTGTTAAAGCTCCCGATCGCCGATGGTTTAATGATTACCGGGACACGTAGTTGGTCTATCACCCACTGTTACGGCTTTCTAGTGAACTATCCTGCCGATGCATTAGTGGTTCCGATCTCCGACACTTAACTATCGGCGGTTTTTAGTGTCCAGGAGTGCCGACACTGCGAAAGTGTTGAATTTTAAATCACCAACGCATAGTGCTCAATTTTTTTGATGCCGACATATTTTATTTGACCACGGAACCCTTAGTCTGTATGTCTTCCATCGCTGCGGCTGCTTAGTGAACTAACCTTCCGACATATAGTCCTTCCGCTCGCCAATGCCGATGTGTTTAATGGGTAGTTGTTCTGATATCCGATGCATGACTACGACGATGTTTAGTGCTTTATTTCACCGATGTTTTATTTTGTTGTGGGATCCTTAGTCTATTTGTGGCCCACCGTTGCGGCTGTCTAGTGCACTATCCGCTCGACGTCTATTGATTCCGTCCGTCAATAGAGTTTTTCCTGCCCATAGGGTTTTCCCGCCGATTTGGTGTGCTTTTATCCTATTTCATGGGCGACGGAGGTTTTTGATTTTTGATCGATTTGGGGATTTCACGATGAGAACATAGTATAGGGTCTCACATTTGATGATTAGTCTTATTGATAGTGTGGTTCATTTTTTATTGAAAAGTTAGATGATCTTGAATGTAGTCTGGATTAATGATGATTTTTTCTATTAGGGTTGTGTTTTGAACTGCAGACGGACTTAGAGGATTTTCAAACCCAGCTTACAGGATTTTCTTTGCCTTATCATGCTTTCCTTTCATGTATTAATACTGTGTATACTTTATTTTACAGAATGCATATGGAGGAGGTAAATAGATTGATACATTTTTTTGTTATGTTTAGGACAGGGTGATTGCTGCTGCAAAGAAGACATATCTAAAAGACAAAGAAGAAGAGAGTTGGCTGAAGAATGGAATAGGAGAAAGAAAAAGGAAGAAGCAGAGATGAATAAAAGAGAAGAAGAAAGTGAGGGTCTAAGATCAACAGGATCTAAAAAATACCAACGTATTATTGAGCAGAATTGATAGCGACAGAGGCCGAGGCTTGGGAAAAGTTCATTAGCGACCAAGCTGGTCCCTCTTTATAAAGTGCTCTTAAAATTTTAATTTGAAATGTAACATATTATGTAATTTATGAGCAGTCACTACAAGACAAGATTTTGGGATTGAAACGTTGGGGAAGCCCAAAGGTCATTTGGGGCAGTCCAAAGGTTTTGCTTTTTTTTTTGTATAAATATAGGAGAGTTAGATGTAGAAAAGACTTCTTTCCCAAGCAATTTTTGAGAGATATTGTAAGAAGAACTACTTCCTTTTGCAATAAAGAACTACAAGTTTCTGCTAGAGAAAGTTTGGTGAACTGTTTCAAATGCTTTGCCATGGATTAGTTGAATGTGAACTATTTTGTTTTCAGCTTATGTCCATTAACTGTGAGATCATTCTAACTCATTTCATTTCTGCTTATGTTATGAATGCCTTATAGTTTATTATGTGAAATTTCCACTGTGAGTAATGGAGGTTGTCATAAACAATAAGCTATCTTGTTGTCAATATTTCTATCAATGTTCATGTGTTTTGAAATAAATAACAGCTATCTGTAAATGTTCATAATACATGAGTAGAAATACATTACTCATTGTTAACTGTTAATTCTGCTCCCTAGGGATATGTTAGTTAGTTAAATTTATTTTCTTACTGTGTGTGATTTAGATGCGAGAGAGTTAAGATGAGAGGTAATAACCTACGGATCACATTGTGATGCTCCTCATTATTTCTATCAATCTACATTTTAGATAGGCACTTGCACATCATACTTAAACAAACAAAAAAATAGAAAAATAGACACGGTGGACCAGGCCATAATCGATAAAACCTTTATTTTGTTACTTGACCTACAGTAGCTGAACCATAAACCAGAAGGATTCCCCATACCAAACAATAATGGGCTAGTTGGGAATGTTTATTGGGGAGAATCCCTAAATGTTGTTACCTGCGATTTTCCAGGCCTCAACAATTTTTGGTGCTAGAAGGAGGGCCGCCAGTGCATGGCTGGCTGAGGAAACCCATTTTCTCAAAATTACTCCATCGATGACAGTTCTGAAAGTAGTTTTTTTCACAATACAATTCTGGAAGAGAAGGGTAAAGAGCATCTGTATTCTATCTATAATGAAGTAGTTGATGATTTGAGAAGAATTACTAGGGCATATGCGAATAATATCGAAGGATTACCGATTATCCCTACCTTACCCAGAAGATAATATCAAAAGAAAGACCGCCCTAAATTAGAAGACGTAGTGCTGGTAGAAGATTTTGAAGAACTGGTAGAAGCAGCCTTACAGGAAGTTGTCCAACCTTTGAATCAGTTGGACCTAGATACACCTTACTGTTCACCTATTCAGTTACCACCCCATTCTCCACTCAAAATCATGGCTAACGTAAACGCAAATCAACCACCAAACCCACCAAATCCACCACCTGCTTGGAAGGCTAGGTCACCTTTAAACCTGGCACCTCCTTTGCACGATTTGCCTCAAGCTTTTGAGAAAATGTTGCCTAAGTTTGACCCAAGTGAAATTTTTTTGGGTCATCAGATTGTTTCCACATACCCTGAAAGGAGCATCAGCCTCATGGTATTTTGCTCTGCCTACAAATTCAATCACAGAATAGGACACATTTGAAAGAATATTTAGAAGTAAATATGCAGTCCAGAAAAATCATGCAGCGTTAATGAAAGGGTTATGCGCTTTAAAGAAAGAAAGAAAGGAAAAAGTGCATAATTTCACTCAAAGATTTGCTGCTTATCTAAAAAAATTTCTGCAACTGATAAACCATCTGATAAAGTTCTAATTGAATACTATACTTTAGATCTAGGGCCTGACTTGGCCATGTTTTCCAAGATGTCAGTCAAACCTACATTATCAGAAACTTATGAAGAAGCTGAGAGGGTAGAGGCTGAGAAGGAGAGCATAGAAGATTATCCTGTGTAGTCGGAAGAATTTTTTTTTGTTAAGAAACCTTTATTACTGACTAAGCCTAAGGATGAGTGGTCACAGGATTTTGAAGGGATGGTGAAGATGATGCAGAAGCTATCCAACAGAGTAATAGATTTGGAAAAAGAAAAGGAAGCTCATAAAGCATATAAGCCTTACTATAAAAGGAGGGAGGACAACAATCAACATAAACCTCCTCCACACAGTCCTGCATCAATGAATTTAACCGAGGTAGGTATGGATAGTTTTTGCACTTTTCATCAGCAGCCTCATTCTGAGAAAAATTGCCCCCAATGGATAAATTCTATGACATTGGTAATGAATCAGTTATTGGACTCCAAACTAACAGAAACTGATAATGAGGAAGAAAAGGATAATCAACCCACATAAAAGCAAGAAGAGGATGCTATGGTTTTATGGGACTGTGTCTCGATGTTTGATACAAAAGAGGAAGGTTCTCTTAAACAAGAAGAAACATCAGAAACCAATGTGACAACCAGAAGTCAGAGGTTGTTAAAAGAAGACAATTTTATACTTCTGAAGATCAAGAAACTTCAAGAAAATATGAAGAAGGTACAAAAGAACACTACAATTGATAAAATACCTGAATTTACCATTACAAGTCAATATCCTAAGAGATTTAACATTCCTGTTAAGCCTATTGAAGACCAGGTTGATAATGTCAAGAAGAATCTCAAAACACCTGAGATGGGGTATGATATTGTGGAAGATATTAAAAAGGCTAAGGCAAATATCTCATTATTTGAAATGTGTAATGTACCTCAGTAGAAAGAAAAATTGTTAAAAGCACTTGAAGTACCAGAAGAAGAGCTTCCCACTAACAACCAACCTGCAAAAGAAATTGGTGAAGCAAGTGTGGGAGGTAAGTCAAAGTTTAGAACCCCACCATTTCTCTTAACTTTTGAGATTTTCAACTATAATGTGCACAACTGTTTACTAGAATCAGGAGCATCAATCAATGTTATGCAACTTTCAGTCTGCAAGAAGATCAATGGACAACCTAAACCATCTACCTGGTAGGTTATTCAGTTAGACAGGACAACTGTGAAAGTAACAGTGGGGAAATGGAAAATGTTCTGATTCACTTATCTTCAAATGAAAAGGTATGTCAGTACATCAATATTGTAGTAGCAGACATACTTGATGCTTATGGACTTGTTTTGAGTCGATACTGGAAACAAGGCTGGCTGGATATTTTGCATCAGATTGGTCACATCTATGGTTGCCTCATAAGGGAAGTCCCAATCAGATAAAAATATTAAGAGAACCTCAAATGAAGCACAATGTTACTCAATTGGAGGGAAAAGGTGAACCAGTGAATTCTATGTTGGGAAATTACTTCATCGAACTAGAACCAGGAAATTACCAAGCGGAAGAAGCCAGCGGTACACCAGACACCCAGCCCAATCTCCTTCGATTTTCACGGGTTGATGAGATTGATTGTAAAATAGTAGACTTAGTTTCAGAGGCAGCTTGTAGTGTAAATACAGTAGAAGTAGATAGTTTTTGGACACTTTTTTTCGAAGGATCTAAAACATTGGAAGGATCAGGAGCTGGTTGTGTCTTGGTTGATCCAAAGAAAAATAAACATTTTATTTTATGTAGATTAGAGTTTGAATGTACCAATAATACAACCGAATATGAAGCACTAGTTCAGGGACTAAGAAAAGCAATTGAACTAAAAGTAAAAAATATGAAAGTGTATGGGGATTCTGAAATAGTTGTAAAGCAAATTCAAAATCAGATACATTGCATTTCACCTCATTTAAAAGCTTACCAGAATGAAGTGCGGGATTTGCTGACAATTTTTTATGCATTTAATATTGTATCCATTCTTAGACTAAAGAATGCAGCAGCTGACTTGTTAGCTACCTCAGCTGCAAGGCTTGCACATTCAAATAAAATATGTTCTATTGAATTACTTTTCAGGCCTTCGGTTCTATACATGATCACCAATCCATGAGTTTTTGATGATGATCAACAAATTTTGGAATGTTTGATGAATGATGAGACTTTCAAAGGAGCAATAATCGATAATGAAGAACACCAAGCTGAATTAAAATTTGACAACTTTATTCCTAAAGGAGTCAGGACCTTAGAATGAATGTTTGATCTAGACAACAAATTCAGAAGGCCAGCAAATGTCAAGACTCATAGCTCGTCCTTACAATTCAAGCTGATAAATTTGGGAACTAAAGTTGAACCCAGATATGTAAATTTGGGAAAGTGTTGTTCTCCAGGTGAAATAAATAAGTTCATTAGTTTGTTCAAATAGTACAAAGATGTGTTTGCTTGGACTTATGAAGAACTTAAAACATATGACACAAATATTATACAACATGTCATCCCCATTAGAGCTGAAGTCAAGCCTTATCAATAGCCATTGAGGAAGATGCATCCAAAGCTGGAACCTTTAATCCAGAATGAAGTGAAAAAATTGTTGGATGCTAAAATTATATTCAAAGTTAGACATTCGGAATGGGTTTTGAAGTTAGTGCCAGTAAGAAAAAAATCCGAAGAAATCAGGCTTTGTGTAGATTTCAGAAACCTTAATCATGCTTCGGATAAATATAACTATCCAATTCCACCCATGGAACAAATATTGCAGATGGTTTTAGGTTCTAAATTATTTTCATTATTAGATGGATTCTCTGGCTATAATCAAGTATTAGTACCTGAAGAGGACAGACTTAAAACTACATTCAGAACAAAGTGGGGAACTTTTGCTTACAGAAGAATGCCCTTTGGACTCATAAATGCTGGAGCTACTTTCCATAGGGCCATGGATATAGCTTTCCGCGGTCTAATTGGCCATAGTGTTGTGGTATATCTCGATTATGTCATGCTATTTTCAAATAAGAGAGAAGAACACGCATTCCATCTAAAACAAATTTTTGAGCGTTGTAGAAAATATGGTATCTCACTGAATCCTAAGAAATGTGTGTTTGCGGTTATAGAAGGAAAGCTACTAGGTCACGTTGTTTCTAAAAAAGGGATCTCCATAGACCTAGAAAGGATTAAGGCCATATAATAGATCCCTTTACCCCATAACAAAAAAGGTATGCAATCATTCATGGGGACAATTAATTTTGTGCGAAGGTTTGTACCATATTTTGCTCAAATTGTCAAACCTTTGCAACAAATGGTGAAACAAAGTGTACAATTCAAATGGATTGATGTGGAAAAGAATGCATTCAGTAAGATTAAGACATCTATTTCTCATGCACCATCTCTTAAAAGTCCAAATTTCAAAAAATATTTTATTTTGTACACTTTTGCATCCGATGATTCATTGGCAGCGGTGCTTACACAAAAGGAAGATGGGAGAGATGATTACCCCATATCATTTATGAGCATTGGTCCGCAGGGAGCCGAATTGAATTACCCAGTGGTCAATAAACAAGCTTATGCGGTTTTCAAAGTGGTAAAACAATTCAGGCCATACATACTTAAGAACCAGACAAAGGTAATAGTTCCACACCCAGCTGTAAGATCTCTTTTTGTACAAAAATAATTAGGAGAAAGAAGAGGCAACTGGGTAAAAAATTTACAAGAATATGACCTTGAACTCAAACCAGCATCCATAGTTAAAGGGAAAGGATTGTGGAAACTAATGGCTGAAGGTAAAGACAATGAAGAAAACAGTTGGGACAATGAAGCTGAGTTACATATAGTGGATGTATGTCCTCTATTCACAGCTCCAGATTCCTGGTACCGAGACCTTGTTCATTACCTTCAGGAAGGATATTTTCCAGAACATTGGAATTCCAAACAATGAAGAGCATTACGCCTTAAATCAGCTTCATATCAGATCATTCATGGAGTATTATTTAGAAAGAATTATGATGGAGTTCTTCTCAAGTGCTTAGAGTAAGAAGATGCAAAGAAGGTCATAACAGAATTACATGATGGGCCTGCTGGAGGTCATTTTTCCGGAGATACAACATCCCATAAGATTCTCAGAGCCGGATACTATTGGCCCACACTGTTCAAGGATGTGCATGCCCATGTCAGAAAATGTGATGTCTTCCAGAGGTGTGTTGGAAGGCAAGCCAAAGTAGCAGGACCATTGAAGCCTGTGATGATAATAGAACCATTCAAGCAATGGGGGATTGATATCATTGGAGAGATAAAACCAAATTCTTCCTTGCAGCACAAATACATTTTGACGGCAACTGACTACTTCACCAGATGGGTCGAGGCCATTCTGTTACGCAAAGTGAATGAAGATGCAGTCATGGATTTTTTACAAGATCACATCATGACCAGGTTTGGGGTTCCAATTTCCCTGGTTTTTGATAATGCTACTTACTTTTCTTCTATTAGATTAACTGCTTTTGCTAATGAAAGAGGAATTAAGTTGCATTATTCTGCAAACTATTACCCACAAGGAAATGGTTTGGCAGAATCTACAAATAAGAATTTGATTAGAATTCTAAAGAAAACCATGATAGAAAATTAGAGAAGTTGGAACTTAGCGTTACCTAATGCTCTTTGGGCTGATAGAGTCACGCCCAAGAATTCCTTAGGTGTGTCCCCATACACCCTCGTTTATGGAAAAGAAGCTATTCTTCCACCCAATGTTATGTTACCATCTTCCATAATAGCTCAAGAGTCTAGAGGCACTGATAACGAAATCCTGCAGATTAGAATCTACAATATTTTGAAGGTGGAAGAGTCTAGGTCCAAAGCCAAAGAACGATTTAAGCATCAACATGAAGTAGTGAAACGTTGGTTTGATAAACAAAAAGTTGGAAACAAAGAATTTGAGGTAGGAGATTTGGTTCTTAAGTGGGATCATCCACATGATGAAAAGGGGAAGCACACTAAGTTTCAACAGTTATGGGTAGGCCCTTTTCAGATTGCAGCCAAGCTTGGCCCCTCAACTTACAAGTTGCAAGATCTACAGGGGTGGGAAGAGAACTTACCAGTTAATGGTTTAGTTCTCAAACCTTATTTTTCTTGGTTATCTTGTACATAAATAAACTGATTGCTTTGTGTTGTTTTGGATTGATTTTATTTTGTTTGTTTTTAGTTAGATTTTGGTTGATTTTAATAAAGTAGCACAAATTTTGGTTGCATGGAGTTCATCAGGATTCTGGATAAAATAAAAATCTTTGATTATGAGACTGTGTACTAGTGATTTATTTGAAAGAACTTCTTTTAGTTTAGCAGTTTTCCTAAATGGCTATGAACACATTGAATTCCTACTTAATCCTTGTAAAATAACTCAGGTTCAAAAGGTCTGGAATACTATTTCGAGGCTCCATCCATCTCAAATTAAAAATGTCTTAGGGGGTGAGAGCAAAGACCCATGGAGAGGAAGCATGGTAAACAATATATTATATATAAATGATCCCATGCCAAGAATTGAAAGCCAAAAGGAAAATAAGAGTCAAAAACTCCTAAGAAAGTAATATGAATCAAAACAAAGTACTGGACCATATGAGTACAAGATTGCCAAAGTTCTTCTCTGTTCGTGAGCTGAAAATCAATACATCTCTCACACAAAAGGACACTATGGATAGAGGAGCCTGAATAAAAAATTTAGAAAGAAGGCATGTAGGAGGACTCAGAAAGGACAAAAAAGTCCAAAAGCACAAAAGTGCAAAATGCCATGGGAATGAGGAACAAACGAATATATCTGTTTACCATATGTTACAATCCTGTGGTGTCTAAGCTGGGAACTACCCAGAGACAGAGGTAAAAAAATGAAACTTATATCCATGGCCTCAAAAGAGTTATCTAGACTTTGAAATATTGGTTTCCATTATCCCTAAATTGGACTATCATCAATGACTAAAGTACATACATCTGTCATTTGGGAAATCCAGACATCTAGAAGAATTTAGCATGTTACTATTTATTTTCAAAACAGTCTGTTGCTCAAAGAAGAAGTTGGCTAGAGATCTGTGTTCACCAGGTAGTCGCCAATTGTTGCAGCTGCAACCTTTTTTCCCAAATTTTAAAATTTGGGACCCTCCTTTTTTGATTTTATCTTTCCTGGGATTGTTTGGTTTCCTGAAATTTGTCATTCCTTTGCTATAAACTTTGATTTTTTGAAGACTGTGGAGTTCGATTATTTTCAGAGCTTAACATTTGCTCTCCCGATGATTTTTTTTTATCACTATCGAAAGTTTATTGAAGATTGAGTCGGGGCTTTAGTTCTCTATGCCGTCGCTGTTTCGGAGGTTAAACAAACTAATTTTACCACCGCCCAGTTGAAAGTCTTTTGAGCACTTAACATTTTAATTTTTCAATGGCTTGGTTTTTTATCACTGTCGGAGGTAAATCGATGAAGGAATTGGGGCATTAGTCCTCTATGCCGCCGATGGACAGTTTTTATCCTTGCCGATTCCGTGGCCTTTATTGTTCAAACCTTTTTGATTTTTTGATGACTGCGTTTTTATCTTCATTATCAAAATATTTTTTGACAAGCGGTCGGAGTTTTAGTCTTCTACAACGTCGCCGTTTTGGAGCCCTTGTCGTTTGTCTCGCTGATACTACAGAGTATTTTGTGTCTTGATCTGCCGATACATAGTTGTTAAAGCTCCCGATCACCGATGGTTTCATGATTACCGGGACTCATAGTTGGTCTGTCACCCACCGTT
This sequence comes from Pseudotsuga menziesii, assembly GCA_001517045.1. Classification (NCBI taxonomy): domain Eukaryota; kingdom Viridiplantae; phylum Streptophyta; class Pinopsida; order Pinales; family Pinaceae; genus Pseudotsuga; species Pseudotsuga menziesii. The sequence goes on from LPNX010622971.1 coordinate 84,141, forward strand.
GCAGCTTTCTAGTGAACTATCTTGTTGATGCATTAGTGGTTCCGATCTTCGATGCTTAACTATCGGCGGTTTTTAGTGTTCAGGAGTGCCGACACTATGGAAGTGTTGAAGTTTAAATTGCCGACGCATAGTGCTCAGAGTTTTCGATGTCGACAATTTTTATTTGATTGCGGAACCCTTAGCCTGTATGTATTCCGCCATTGCAGCTGCTTAGTGAACTGACCATCCAACATATAGTCCTTCCGCTTGTCGATGCCGATGTGTTTAGTGGGTAGTGGTTCCAATCTCCGATGCATGACTATGGTGGCATTTAGTGCTTTATTTCATCGACGTTTTATTTTGTCACGGGATCCTTAGTCTGTTTGTGGCCTGCCATTGCGGCTGTCTAGTGCACTATCTGCCCGACATCTAGTGATTCTGTCCATTGATAGTGTTTTTCTTGCCGATAGGGTTTTCCTGCCGATTTGGTGTGCTTTTACCTTATTTCATGGGCGATTGAGTTTTTTTATTTTTGATCGAATTGGGGATTTCACGATGAGAACACAGTACAGGGTCTCACATTTGATGATTAGTCTTATTGATAGTGTGGTTCATGTTTTATTGAAAAGTTAGATGATCTTGAATGCAGTTCAGATTAATGATGAGTTTTTCTATTAGGGTTGTGTTTTTAACTACAAACGGACTTAGAGGATTTTCAGACCCAGCTTGTAGGATTTTCTTTGCCTTATCATGCTTTCCTTTCATGTATTAATACTATGTATACTTTATTTTATAGAATGCATATGGAGGAGGTAAATAGACTGATACATTTTTTTGTTATGTTGAGGAGAGGGTGATTGCTGCTACAAAGAAGACATATCTAAAAGACAAAGCAGAAGAGAGTTGGTTGAAGAATGGAACAGGAGAAAGAAAAAGGAAGAAACAGAGATGAAGAAAAGAGAAGAAGAAAGTGAGGGTCTAAGATCAACATGATCTAAAAAAGACCAACGTATTATTGAGCATAATTGATAGCGGCAAAGCCCCATGCTTGGGAAAAGTTCATCAGCAACCAAGTTGATCCCTCTTTATAAAGTGCTCTTAAAATTTTAATTTGAAATGTAACATATTATGTAATTTATGAGCATTCACTACAAGACAAGATTTTTGGATTGAAACGTTGGGGAAGCCCAAAGGTCATTTGGGGCAGTCCAAAGGTTTTTTTGTTTGTTTGTATAAATATAGGAGAGTTAGATGTAGAAAAGACTTCTTTCCCAAGCAATTTTTGAGAGATATTGTAAGAAGAACTACTTCCTTTTGCAATAAAGAATTACAAGTTTCTGCTGGAGAAAGTTTAGTGAACTACTTCAAATGCTTTGCTATGGATCAGTTGAATGTGAACTATTTCGTTTTCAGCTAATGTCCATTAACTGTGAGATCCTTCTAACTCATTGCATTTCTGCTTATGTTATGAGTGTCTTATAGTTTATTCTGTGAAATTTCCACTGTGAGTAATGGAGGTTGTCATAAACAATAAGCTATCTTGTTGTCAATATTTCTATCAATGTTTATGTGTTCTGAAATAAATAACAACTATCTGTAATTGTTTATAATACATGTGCAGAAATACATTACTCATTGTTAACTGTTAATTCTGCTCCCTAGGGATAGGTTAGTTAGTTAAATTTATTTTCTTACTGTGTGTGATTTAGATGCGAGAGAGTTAACATGAGAGGTAAGAACTTGCGCATCACATTGTGACACTCCTCGTTATCTCTATCAATCTGCATTTTAGATAGGCACTTTCACATCATACTTCAACACAAAACAACAAAAAATATACATGGTGTACTGGGTCGTAACCGGTAAAACCTTTATTTTGTTACTTGACCTATGGTAGTCGAACCGTAAACCGGACGGATTCCTATACCAAACAATAACGGGCTAGTTGGGAACGTTTATTGGGGAGAATACCTAACTGTTGTTACTTGCGATTTTCCAGGCCTCAACACTTCTATACCACATTCCATGAATGATGCTACCGACCTTTTAGCTAACATTGCTTCATGTTGAATTCCTTTGAATGATAAATTTTTCGTTGAATTTCTTTTTAGGCCCTTTGTCCTTGATAATGTAACTAGTTTGGAGGGTATTCAACGATGATTAGTAGTTTGTCGACTTCCTCATGGATGAATATGCCTTTAAAAGTTCTATAATTGATGATGATGAACACCAAAATAGTGTGAGAAAATATGAGGGAGATGGTAACTTTGTCAAAGTGAACTTTATTCGTAAAGGAGTGCTTATGCTGGAAGAGTTGTTTGATTTATAGAAAAGTTCAGAAAACTGGTAAGCATTAAAAAACACATCTCTTCCATGAATTATGAATTGGCGTATTTGGGAACACCTAAGGATCCAAGGAACATGAATCTAAGAGCATGTTGTTCTCCAAGAGAGAGGCATAGGTTCATTAAGATATTTAAGTGGTATAGATATGTATTTACTTGTACTTATGGTGAATTGAAGATATATGACACCTGAATCATTCAACATTTTATTCTTATGAAACTAGGTGTCAATCCATTTCAACAAAAGCTCAAGAAGGTTCACCCAACTCTAGAACCTTTTACTCAAAAAGAATTGAAGACACTTCTGGATGACAAGATTATCTTTAAAGTTAGACATTATAAGTTGGAAGCCAATCTAGTCCCCATATGGAAGAATTCATGAGAGATAAGACTATGTGTAAATTTCAAAAGAACTTAAATAGAGCATTAGAAAAACGAAACTACCCTGTTCCTCCTATGGAACAAATTTTACAGCTCATCTTTTCTTTTGATATGTTTTCATTGCTAGACAGGTTCTTAGGATACAATCAAGTACTAATGTCTAAAGATCATTGTTTAAAGACCAATTTCCAAATGAAGTGGTGATGGCAGGTGAAAGCTAGGAGACCTAAAATTGATCTCTACTAGCATACTTCACAGATTGTCTTATTCCGCAAGATCAATCCCGCAAGGTTGTTTTTGCAGTACAAATTTCCAAAAATATGTTTCCATAGTTCTATTTCTGTAACTCTCGTATCCACAACTCAACTCCTCGTAACTAGGTTTCTGTAACTTGGTTTTCCACAGGATTGGTTCCTCAACTCAATTCCTGCTATTGAGTTCTCCACAAAATCCTTTCTGTGAGACTCTTTCTGCAATTGTGGATTGCAGATTTGCAATTCTCATTTTCCAAAAAATTACGAACTTCTGAAAACTTGAGGCTGCAACGATCATTTCTGCACTTGGATTGTGGATTTCGGGTTGCGTATCCTCCTTCCCACTTCTTGAAATATGGGCTTCCACAATTTTCCTTCCGCACTTCCTTTTTCGCAATTCTTCTGAGTCGTCGATCTTTTGCGGGCTCCTTCCTTATCGTTGATCTAAGATCAGATGCAGATCTCACCTTAATACTTTCGGATCTTTACTTTTCCTTTGTGGAAACTAACCACAGCCGTTGATCTGCTGAATTTCACAGATTCTTGACTCTGATTGTAATCGTCGAATTAATTCATGGAATGATCAATTTGTTATGCAGAAACGCATCTACACTTTTGGGATTTCTTTAACGTCTTACCAGACCATCGAATTACACACACAAAGAACTTAAAATCATGTTTCTAGTTATTGAAAGAAGACATCAAATACACGAACACACATGCAGATATTTTAAACTCTGTTCTTCATTCAATTATCCATCATACTTACACTCTTGCTATTATCATTCTCCTATGCATACTTATACACTAGATCAATTACACTTAAATATAGCTTCATCAACCTGTCAGATCAATTACACTTGAATATAGCTTCATACTTACTTACACTAGAGCAATCTTTTGCAAGATTCGACGACAAGAGTGGAAAATTTCCAGTTATTACAATCAAAATAAATCCTGACAACTAACCCTATCCTTTTACAATTGATTACATGGAAATTCAAGAATAGCATTGACTACTTATTCAACAAACAGAGGACTTTGTCATCAATGTTCCTGCATCATACTATGGGGGAAGAAATAAATTCTTCAATAAGTCATCAGGGTGTACAATGTACTTCGGAAATATCCAGTTCTATCATCCACACTGCATCTTCAAATGGTTGATCCTTCCACTTGATCAAATACTGAAAATATTCTTTGTCTCCGGTCTTCCTTGAAACCCTTTTGTCAAGGATAGCTTCAATATGTGGTTGTTCTTTCTGTGGTAACTTTCCTTGCCAATCTATAAATGAACCATATTCACCCGAAGTCATTTCTTCTGCATGAACACCTGGATATTTAAAAAGATATATATCTAAAACATTAAAAATTGGAGAAATTTTAAGATCAGAGGGAAGTTCTAATTCATATGTATTTGTAGAAAACTTCCTCCAAAATTTACATGGTCAAATATTCTCGAGCTTTAATTTATTGTAGGTTCCCTTAGGAAACCTCTCTTTCCTAAGATATGCCATTACTAAATCTCCAACCTAAAAATTAAATTCCTTTCTTTTCATATATGCTCTTTGTTTGTATTTTCCTACACTTTCCCGTAATTTCTTCTTAACATTTTCCAGTAGCTCATGCACATTGGATGCAAAATCTTCACCATCTGCACTTCTTCTTTCTTCTCCTTCCAAATTTCTAATTTCATATACTCCTCTTCGGTGCATACCATACATAATCTGAAAAGGACTCATACTTGTACTTATGTTAGGTGAATCATTGTAAGCAAACTCAGTTTGAGCAAGAGCTAAATCCCATTGCTTCAGACTTTCATAAACAAGAATTCTCAATATATTTTCCAGACTTCTATTCACCACTTAAGTCTGACCATCAGTCTGAGGATGATAAGAAGAACTAAAAATGAGATTGGTACCCAATTTCTTCCATAGAGTTCTCCAAAAATGACCAACAAATTTAGTATCCCTGTCAGACACAATGGTTAAAGGAAAACCATGCATCTTTACAATTTATTAAAAGAACAAGTTATCAATGTTTGTTGCATCATTGGTCTTCTTACAAGAAATAAAATGAGCCATTTTTGAAAACCTATCCATGACAACGTAAATAGAATAATTTCCCCTCTGATTTCTAGGAAATCCCAAAAACAAATCCATACTGATGGAATCCCAAGGCCTAGTTGGAATAGGTAGGGGTTGATATAGTCCAGTATTTTGTCTTCTCCCTTTGGCATGTTGACATATCCTACAATTTTCAATAAAATTCTTTACATCATTTTGCATTCCTGGCCAAAAATAAAAAGTACTCACATGAGGAAATGTTTTATCCTGTCCAAAATGTCATGACAAACCTCCACTGTGTCTCTTCTGTACCAAATTTTCTCTCATAGAACATTTTGGAATACATAAATTACTATTTTTTAACATCAATCCTTCATGTTACATATAGTCCAACCATTGTCTCCTATTATGGGAAACTGGATTCTCACAAGCTGCATATACATATTTGAAATCTTCATCTTCTTTATACATGTTAACCAAACTTTCAAATCCCAAAGTACTGACCTTAAGTTCTTGCAAGATCAAACTTAGTTTGCTTAAAGCATCCACAACTTTATTAGATTTTATACTTGTATGCTTGATCACAAAAGTAAAGTTCTGCAAAAATTCCACCCACTTAGCATGTTTTTGATTCAATTTAGATTGACTATTTATAAATTGCAAAGCATGATTATCAGAATATAACACAAACTCTTTATGCATCAGGCAATGTCTCCATTTCTTGAGATCTTGTACAACAATATGTAACTCCTTGTCATATGAGTAATACTTATGTTTTGCCTCATTTAGCTTCTCGCTGAAATATTATACTGGTCTATGTTCTTGACTCAGAACAACCCGTATTGTTGTCCCACTAGCATTTGTCTCTACTTGAAAAACCTTATCAAAACTTGGAAAATCTAGAATAGGCTTCTCAGTGATATTCTTTTTCAACAATTTGAAATTTCTGTCAGTTGGTTCTGTCCACTTCCCCTGAAGGTGTCTATTATAGGTGCACAAATTTGACTAAATTTATTGATGAATTTTCTATAAAAACTTGCAAGACCATGAAAACTTCGTACCTCATATGCATTCCTTGGAATCGGCCAACTTAAAATTACTTACACCTTATATGAATTCATATGCAACCCTTCTTCTGAAACCACGAATCCCAAATAAATCAACTCTTTCTTCAGGAAACTACACTTTTTCATATTTATCAGTAAATTCTCCTTTTGCAAGGTTTCCAACAGAAATTTAAGATGTCTCAAATGTTTTTCTTTATTCTGACAAAAAATCAGAATATCATCAAGATACACTATCACAAATTTTCCAGTGTATTCTTTCAAGACCTCATTCATCAATCTCATAAAAGTATTAGGTGCATTATTAAGCCCAAATGGCATTACTAACCACTCATACATTCCATGTTAGTCTTGAATGTAGTCTTCCATTCATCCCATTCTCTTATCCTGATTTGATGATAACCACTTTTCAAATCTATCTTTGAAAAATATTTTGAACCACTCAAACAATCCATCAAATCATCAATGTGGGGTAAAGGAAATATGTACCTGATAGTGATCTTATTAATTGCTCTGGATTCGATGCACATTCTCCATCAACCATCCTTCTTTGGGCTAAGCACATTGGGTACTGCACAAGGACTCAAACTTTCTTTTACCAAACCTTTATCTAACAGCTCATGTACCTGCTATTTGTTCTCTTCATTCTCTTGAGGAGTTAGTCTGTAGGCTGCCTTATTAGGTAAACTTGCACTAGGTATTAAGTCAATGTGATGACTAATACTTCTCACAGGAGGTAAAAAATTTGGTAACTCATCCACAATAATATCAACATATTCATCAAGAAAGACTCTAACTTCAGTAGGCAAATCATCTAAATTTGTAGAAGTTAATATTACCTTTGGTTTGCCAACAAGAGAAAAATGTATCTCATCCTCCTTCTTGACCTCTTGTAATAGTTCTTTCCCATTCATCAGCAAAATATTCAACCGTGAACCTTCGGGAAATGCTTCATCTTCCAATGGTGACAATGAATGTATTTTTCCATCCTTTTTCCATATAACAAGTGTTCTTTCTTCCATCATGAACAAATTTTTTGTCATATTTCCATGGCCTCCCTATGACTATATGGAATACATCCATAGGAATTATATCACATAATACCACTTCTTTATAATTACCAATTTGGAACTCCACATTGCATTGCTCTTTCACCAAGAGATGACGTCCTTTTTGCAACCAGGACACTTTATAAGGATCAGGATGTTTCGTACTCTCTAATCCCAACTTCTCTACCATCTCAGTGGAGACCAAATTGTCTGTACTACCGCTGTCAATGATCATATTACAACACTTACCTTGTGACTTGCATTTATTCCTGAACATACTCTTTCTTTGGGTTGGTTCATGCACTTTCTTCTTTGTCTTTACTAAAACTCTCTTCTGCATAAGAGACTCTCCTTCCTCTAGAGGATTATTCGCTTCTTCTGTTTCCTCATTTGACTCCTCACGAGCCTCAACAGTGTTTGCATTTCTATGAGTTGCAGGTTTATTCTTATTAATTTTGTCACAACAAACTTGAGACAAAGCACATACTTACAAGAGATTCAAGACAAATTAGGAATGAAATGACATAATGGTAATGCAATAGGAGGTTGCAGCTTTGTATAATCAATAATGGAATGAATAATACAATACAATGTCATGCATAATGCATGAATACTATAATACAATGTCATGCAAAATGCATGAATTCCAAGCCAATTTGAATTCACTAGAGGTCATTCGAATTGCATGGATGGGTGTAGCTTAATTGATTGTTAGAAAACACTAGAAACACTTAGTTAACCACTAATTTATCCATGATTGAATCTCACTGAGTCCTAACTAAATTGCAGTGCAATAGATGACTGAGTCTAACTGAATGTAACTCAGACACATGTCACTGCATGTCAATCAGTAGGTGGTAGCGCAACATTAACTCCAATTAGCTCCGATGAAGTAAACTGAAGTGATACTGGTCATCAAAAGTGGTTGGAGACACATTAACTCACTCCAGTTCATCCCAATCAGCCCAAAATAGACAATAACATGATGGAGGCACCTTTACAACTCATCTTAACTGATTTATAGGTGAAACAACAATCAATTAGCAATTAGGTGTACTTATGGCACTCAGATCACCCCATAATTGCTCCTTGTTTTAAGGCGGAAGCCCAGTTAGCCTCCCCGATTGAAGGAGAAGTATTAGTTGCACTCCTTGAGTAAAGGAAGGCATGGGTGTGCTCATGCTGATGTCATGGTGTTCTCATCTGATGCCAATTGAGTCAATTAAACTTAGGATAGTGGGTAATTAGGCCAAAATTGACCAAATAAAGTGTGTAAGTTGGATAATGACTCCAAACCCACCCCTTAAGCTATACCTAGGAGGAGTAAAATAAAATACATGAAATTCTAGGGCCCCAGCAACAAAGGCCATATGTCACCCTGTACAAAAATGTAACTCTAACAATGCTTAAAATAAAATGGTAAGTGAGGAAAGAGGGAAAACCCAGTGGGAAAACTCCCCCCTCAAGTTGAACACTGAAGAAGTAATCTAATCACCCTAATGAACTCACCCTCAACAGTGAACAGAGGTAAGTGAACTTTTTCTCTGTAAATCTCTTAGTGAAGATACCTGCAATCTGCTCATCTGTAGGGCAGTATTGTTGAACAATGATACTGTCATGCACCAACTCCCTGATGTAGCGCATGTGCATCTCAACATGTTTAGTCCTATGCCCGGTAACTAGATATATGTAGATATTAATAGAAATTTGATTGTCACAAAATATGACTGTGGACAAAGTATTACCAATCTCAAAATATGAAAGAATGCCTTGCAACCAAACAACTTGGATGCAAGCATTCACTGCTCCCTTGTACTCGGCCCTTGCTGAAGACAATGCAATGGAAGCCTGCTTTTTTCTATACCAGAAAATGGGGGCACTAGAAATCATAAATACATACCTGGAAGTGGACTTTTGATCTATGGAACCCCCTTCCCAATCTGAATCTATATAATCAACCAACTCTAGCTCAGAATCTGCAGCATAGTGAACGTCGTAGGATCTCGTGCCCTGAATGTACTGAGTGATCCTCTTGGCTTCCTTCCAATGAAGCTCATGAGGATGCTGCATGTATATTGATACAACATTCACAGCATAAAAAATATCAGGCCGTGAATGTGTCAAGTAAAGCAAGCTACCAATCAGCTGGCGGCAGATAGTGCAATCCATGGGTGGAGTGGATTTTCCCTCTTCAAGGTTGATCCCTGAGAGGAAAACGTGGGGAATATTTGAATTCAAACATGTTAAAATTATTTAATAGGTCTGAAATTTATTTATATTGAGTTACCATTATCCCATCAAAATCTTGCGGTTGCAAAGCCTTCCTCTTGTCATACGGGATTCGGGCTCATGCAGTGGACCCAAACACCTTGAAATTTGACACATCCGGCTTGTGTTCAAAATAGGATTCGAAAGGTGTTTTCCCTTTCATGGAAGAGTGAGGTACTCTATTCTAAATGTGCACAACAAAATTCATGGCCTCATCCCATAAATTTTCAGCCAATCCTTTTGCTTCCAGCATGCTGGTGGTCATCTCCTTTAGAGAGTGGTATTTCCTTTCCACTATACCATTTTGCCAAGGAGTGTAGGGAATGGAATGTTGGATATTTATACCAATGTATGAACATATATGAAGAAATTCAGAACTAATATATTCCCATCCATTATCAGATCTCAGATATTTAATCTTTCTCCTAGAGGCATTCTCAACCAGTGCTTTCAACTCAATGGATTTCTCCAAAAATTCAGATTTTTTCTTGATGAAGAAAACCCAAGTGTATCTAGAAAAATCATCTATGAAGGTGAGTACATACTGATATCCATTCATGGATGTGGTGGGAATAGGTCTGCTGATATCACAATGAATCATCCCCAAGATACTTGATGCACGACTTGCCTTTCCCCGATCAAACTTGTGCTTAGGGTATTTTCCCACAATACAAACTTTGCAAACACCAGTGGTAGTTTTGATGGCTGGGAGGCCTTCAAGCATGGAATTTTTTTGAAGTTTCTGCAAGTACTTGAAATCTAAATGAACAAATATCTCATTCCATAGTCTACTGACCTCATTTCCATGAGTTAGAAGAGCGGTGGGTTTTGCATCCGCCAGAAAATGGGAAAACTCATAGGCGTTTACATGATGGTTTGCTAAGCTTTTTGCAACAAGTTTCCTGGATGCAATATCATTTATTTCTACATCATTGGGGATGAAGGTTACTCTCTTGGGCACTCCAGTATGAGTTATTTTATACACACTTAGGAGGTTGGAGGCCAAGGAGGGTACATACAGAACATCAAAAGAACTGCCATGTTCAAGATTTATTGTACCTTTTCCTTTCAAAATGATGGTAGAATCATATCCCATGTGGATGGGAATGCTTTTGTCGGTGTCCAGGGATGAGAAGAAATATCTACTTTCCAGCATGTGATTCGAAGCTCCAGATTCTATGAGGAGAGATTTGGGCTTCGAGGTGCTTTCCATGAGAGCATGAACTTTTTCTTGCTCGGTATCCCGATCTTGGTTATCTCTTTTCCAAACACTCTCTGGAAGATTGATATTGTTTCTCTCGAGGAGATAAGTCATCTCATCAAGCTTCTTCTTCATGCATGCATGTTCAGGGCGGAATCCCTACCGGCAATAGGAACACTTGACTTTCTCTTTGCCATGGTTTCTTTTGTTCTTGTGTTTCTTTGAGCCGGAAGACTCTTCTTGCTGCTGGTTCTTTTCTTTAGGATTTGGTGCATCAAATTTACTCTTTTGATTCTTCTTCCCTTTACCCTTCAGATCTTTGGGCCCCGAAGCAAATAGGGCTTGATATTTTGAGGATCGAATCATCCCCATCTAAATAAGATTGTCATGCTTGTTTGTTAGGGAATCAATGAAGGCATTGAGAGAAGGAATCTTCCATCCAGGGGTTGTGACACTCCCGGAATGAAACATGGAGACAAATATAGAGTAATCTGCACCAAGTTTGGAGAGAATGGTGAGAATGAGCTGATCATTTTCCTTCTTCACCTCACACTACTTCAACTATAAGACTAGATATTTGAATTTTGTGAAGAAGTCATTGAGAGTTTCGAAATTGCCAGGTTGAAGAGAAATCAACTCATTCTATAGCTGATAAATCCTCAAATCATCCTGTTTGTGATACAGGGAGGCAAGTTGGTCCCAAATTTCTTTCGGAGTCTTCAATCCCAAGAGATGGAATAGAAGATCCCTAGAGATAGAGAGACACAGAAACCCGAAATATTCATCCATCTTGTTAAAGAATCTATCCTTGTACACAACATGGTTTGGCTCTTCCTCGGTGTTCATAGTGACTCTGTAGAGACCTTTAGCACATAGTTGGAGCTCCATGTCTCCCTTCCATTGGTGGTAATTGAATGGAGTAAGAAGATCTATGGAAGAAGCCATTCTTTTGCTGTAGCGAATGCAGTGAACCTGTAAAAAATCCTACAATCAACACAAAAAGTCACTGTAAGGTCGGACATCCTGCACATTTCAGGTTTTCATCACACCCAACATAATTGATCAAGCAAGATTGATCAACAATTCCTTTACTTGGGGTATTAAGTGGTAAACCTTCGGCTTCTGGTGCAGTGCTAGAATTTGAGCTTTTGCTCAATTTTGAATGTAGATCTGTCAGAAATTGTGTTTTTTTGAAGAATGAGCTTCATCCCGCCATGGATCTTGTACCATATTAATTATGTCACATTAATCTTGAGACAAAGCACATACTTACAAGAGCTTCAAGACAAATTAGGCATGAAATGACATAACGGTACTACAATAGGAGGTTGCAGCTCCGTATAATCAATAATGGAATGAATAATACAATACAATGTCATGCAGAATGCATGAATAATACAATACAATGTCATGCAGAATGCATGAATGCCAATCCAATTTGAATTCACTGGAGGTCATTCGAATTGCATGGATGGGTGTAGCTTAACTAACTGTTAGACAACATTAGACACACTTAGTTAACCACTGATCTAGCCATGATTGACTCTCACTGGGTCCTAACTGAATCAGAGTGCAATAGATGACTGATTCTAACTAAACATAACTTAGACACATGTCTTTGCATGTCAATCAGTAGGTGGTAGCGCATCATTAACTCCAATTATCTCCGATGAAGTTAATTGAAGTGATATTGGTCATCAGAAGTGGTTGGAGGCACATTAACTCACTCCAGTTCATCCCAATCAGCCAAAAATAGACAATGACATGATAAAGGTGCCTTTACAACTTAGATTAACTGATTTTTAGGTGGAACAATAATTAATTAGCAATTAGGTGCGCTTATGACACTCAAATCACCCCAGAATTGCTGCTTATTTGAAGGAGGAAGCCTAGTAAGCCTCTCCAATTGAAGGAGAAGGATTAGTTGGCCTCCTTGATTGAAGGAAGGCATGGGTGTGCTCATTATGATGTCATGGTGTGCTCATTTGATGCCAATTGAGTCAATAAAACTTAGGATAGTGGGTAGTTAGGCCAAAATTGACCAAATAAAGTGTGTAAGTTAGATAATGACTCGAACAATTATTTGGGAACTCCCATGAGATGTGTCCTGTTTCTCCACATGTATAGTGTTAGTGCTAGAAATTGTTCCTAGACTACCACAAGAACAAGCTAACACAATCTCAAAATGAAATAGAATAAAATTGGTTTTTAGGGTTTTGGTTTATGGGTTTGGTTTTAAAAAAAACTTATCAGCAAGGAGGAAATAAACATCCACAAGCTAATACAAAATTGAATCATGCAAGTTGGATAAACTATGGATCAAACACATCCCAATAAGCCATAAACATTACACATGAAATACTGATTCCACCAACAGGTTACAAGCATTTACATGAGTAAACCTTTAACCATAAATGAAATTGTAGACTGAGCAATCAACCAGATCATAAATGAAAACACATGACAGGTAAAAGGGCTTATCAGTTTAGATATAATCAATAACAATCATCTACTTACATAAAAATTATAAATGATAGCTTGAGAAATCAAACCTCCAAAAGCCCGTCCTTGAGTGAAAAATCCCACCACAAACTTGTATGTTTGTCTTCCTTTTATCATTACAAAGGTAAAGTAGTTTCATAACTACCTTCTAGGTCAAAATTTGAAACAATTACATCAATTAGTTACATGATAACTCAAGATCTTTAAAGACAATTAACCCAAAAATAACAAATTGGATTTGGGGAAATTTGGCGAATTTCGGAAAATTTGGGTCTCAAAGACGCCTTCATATATCTCAATCCAAGATACCTGTACAAAACTTGAGAGAGATTTTTTTAAATGAGTCTGTTATAAACAAAAACCTCTCTTGGTTTTTAAAAATTACCCTTCAATTGATCATAATACGTGCTGTAAGTTTGTGACTCAAACAAGAAATTATTAAATAATTAAAACCCTGAAAATAGGCCACAAATATGAATTCAAATCTCTCAACCGATAACAGATGTTGCAAAAATGAGTGAGGTTTTTGTGAACAAGTTTGTTGTGGACAAAAACCTCTTTTGTTTTTATATAATTCATTTCCATCACCTCGTAATATGCTACCAATGATAATGAGAAAAATAGGAAAAACAGAGCTGCTACAGGAATCTCCTCATGAAAATATTTGACAAAGGACTAAAAAATGAGGGTTAGATTATAAAGAAAACTTGAAATAAACTCTTATTATAAATTTTTGAAAGCTTAAAGATATACATATTAACTAATAATCCCAAAATACAAACCTTTAAACTAAATTAATGAAATAATTCAACCATTAAAAGCATTAAATCCAACAAAAATTACTGATTGTCAAAAGTTCTTAAAATCACCATAAAATGTAAAATCATTTTAAACCAATGGGTTAAAATTAGGACAAAAAGAACAAATAAACTAAGAACAAGATCTAGTTATAACATCTGGTTCTTGCTGCAGGATGAAGTCCTCCTTGTGAGGCTTCAAGAACCTCCAGACCTTGTGCCTTATTCATTGGTTGATGGAGTCATTTACTAAATCTCTACAACTTTCTCAAACTCTGAACACATACCTCTGAAATGAAAAAATACTGCTACAAACCAACATACTGAAAAGAATCTACATGCTCGCATAGCGAGTTTATTCTGCTATTTACTCCTACTTCTAATGGGAGGAAACAACCCAATCAAGTGTAATCATACTTCCAGTGAAGCCATGAAACAATTTGACTGAGAATCATAGTCCCATGCATGCTACTGTTTGAAAAATCCCACAAAAGATGTGATAAATGCAATAAAGAGTATGTAGGCAGTTGATACTTATGACTGGAAATAGGATGTATGTCAAAAGCTGGAGCATTAGAAACCTTTGAAAAATATAACTCCATCCAAGAAGCTACGTGATCATGAAATTTCCGATTTAAAACTTCAATGTCTTCATTATATTCATCATAAAGTGAAGCATTCTCTTCCTCTCCATTGCTGTTCTTTTTAAACTTTGGCTCAAGAATGGAAACCAAGGGCTCTTCAAAATGCTTCTCGACCTTTAAATAAAACCCTTGATCAAAAATTGAACAAATAAAATTATGAAAGTGATCATAAGTCAAGAATGGAAGTTTATTTATTATATCAATAGTAAGAGGTTGAAGAGCAGCAACTTCTTCTTCATAACATGATAATCTCATAGTAGGAACTGGGAAATTTCTACTATAATCCACTGAAAGTATATTATCATCGAAAAAGTCAGCAAACTGATATGAAGAATCAACACAAGCGTCATTTATATCCTTGTTTATATGAAAATTTGAAAATGATCAAGAAAACTGTCTTAAATCTAGGGTGAATCCACGGACCTGGGTAACACTTTTTGGCAAGCAGATTTCGGCAAATGCAAAAAAACGTACCTCGACCGAGGTTCTAATAAGCCCTCGACCGAGGTATTAATTTCTCGATCGAGGTTCTAACAAGCCCTCGACCGAGGTATTAACTCGGTCGAGGTATTAACTCGACCGAGGTATTCATTCACATAATTGAAACACAACATTATTGAAATTGTCATTTCTTTGCTTATTTAGTGATTTGGTTCATACAATTTTATTGGAAACATGATATATTTCTCTCTAACTCTTGCAAATCACTAGTTGTTTTTTCATTTAGAAAATAGATTATAAGCTTCAAGTCTTGTTCTTAATATTTATATCTCTAGTTTATTTTATCCCTTATATCATGACTTCACATTTTGCCTTATTATTGTGCATTTTCCCAAGAATTTGTAGTATTATAATGGCATAAAGTGGCCTTGGTGATTTCTTATTATTTCTCATAGTCTTACAAGTTAATAATTTGATATGGGTAGAGGAGTCATATGTGTAAATTTGTAGATATGGGTAGAGGAGTCATAGGAGTCATAAATTTGATCTATCATATCTATGACTCCTATGACTCCAAGACCCATTTCTACAAATAAACATAAATGACTCTTCTTTTTATTTCAGACATCAACTCTAAAAAATTGTAATGACCACCTACGCGTTTGCCTTTAAATAGAAAATTACATGGCTAGGACCTCGACCGAGCTAATACCTGGGTCGAGGTATTAACAGGACCTCGACCGAGGGTTTTTAAAACCCTCGGTTGAGGTATTTACAAACCCTTGGTCGAGGTCCTGTTAATACCTCGACCGAGGTATTTAAATACCTCGGTCGAGGGCTTAAAAAAACAGACTTAGCCCACATTCAAGCAAATGGAAAATTTCCTGT
>LPNX010622977.1:5125-74235 GCA_001517045.1 Pseudotsuga menziesii
AAACGACACCTAGGAGAAATGCCGTCGCTTAAGCGACACTTATCCCCACCATTTCAAAAAAAAAATTAATCTTTCTGATTTTTGGCACGGTTAAAAGAAAAAATCCATGCGCCGTCGGAAAAAACCATCGGATTTTGGATCAAAATCTAGTAGTGACGTCACCCCCACATGCAATTGTCAGGGAGTTATCTAGGCTCATCTCCAGTCCATACAATTCCCTTCCTCTTTCCCCCACTTGGTGTCATGAGAAAGTTAATAATGGCCACCTTAATCCTACCCAACTTTACATTGGGAATTCTGGTGTGGTATCTTGATCCACCAACTCAAGAACTAATGCCCTAGGTGGTCTTAACCCTAGTGCAACCCATCCCAATCGAGTCTCAACCTCCACCCGGCCCACAAAAGCCAACTGCCGCACCTGCCCTGTCCCACCCAAAAAGGGCTAGGGGCAAGAATGCCAAAGCCACCACAGAGCCACGACAAGTCCCACCTTGTGCCATCTGCGAGAAACAAGGCCATCCAACTCAGAGTTTCCCTGAGATCCCAATGATTCGTGCACATTTAGATGCCATGGACACAAAAAAGAACATTCTCGTGTTGAACTTCCAACCGCACTGATAGTCAAGAACAAGGCATTGAGAACAAACCATGCTTACGCCCTTTGCGGCTTGTATGGACATTACTCTCACCATTGCCAAGACTTGCCCGAATTTTGAATGGCTCTCACTGACCTCCATCAACATTCCCTTGAGTCTGAGATCACCTTGATCAAACAAGTTCACCCACCACCTCCTTCGTCAGACACCAAGTCCATTTACATGATGTCTAGTTCCACCAACCCACTCATCTCCTCCTCCACTGATGGTCCATCAAACCTGTCTCTTCGTTTCTTCCGCAATGATGAGGAGATACTTGAAGCTCTGACTGCCAAAAAATACCCATGGGATGATATGCACCATCGCTCGTTCTTCCTCCTTTAAGAACATGTGTCGCAATCTGACAAGTTTTCTATGGAGACCAAAGATTTCATCCATGGGAAGGTCGACTTGTTCAAGAACCCCATCCCAGCACTAGATGCCTTTGAATAAGGGAATATGGTGAACATTTTCCGAACCATCAAAATCGACATCTCAACCAACTCTGATATTGTTGAAGAAATCATGCTGGGGGCATCTTGCTCCCCAGAAGAGCTTGATGCCTACAAAGCTCTCTTCCAAGAATTTCGCAACATCTTCGCTTGGTCTTACACCGAGATGCCTGGCCTAGATCCATCCATCGTGGAACACCACATCGACACATGGCCTGATGTGGCTCCCATGCGCCAAAAGCAATGACCAATCCATCGAATCAAAGTTGCTGCGGTTAAAGCCGAGATAGAGAAGCTGTGCATAGCTGGCTTCATTTATCCCATTGCGTACACCACTTGGGTTTCTAATCCTATTCTCGTGAATAAAAAATAGGGAACCATTTGCGTTTGCACATACTTCCACAACCTCAATGGGTCATGTCCCAAAGACAACTTCCCCACACCTTTCATCGATCAAATCATTGATGCATGCACCAGACATGAAGCCTTTTCCTTCATGGACGGTTTTTCCGGATATAACCAAATACAAATTCGGAAAGAAAACCGTTATAAGATGACATTCACAACCCCATGGGGCAAATTCGCACATTGAGTCATGCCCTTTGGCCTAAAAAAAACTGGAGCCACCTTCCAACATGCCATGACATATTGTTTCCATGACCTAATCCACATCATCTTGGTCTACCTGGGTGACCTTACCACTTGATCACCAAAACAAGCACAACATATAGACGACTTGCAGAAAGTCTTTTTATGTTGCTGCAAGTACAACATGAACCCCCTCAAGTGCGTTTTTTGTGTCCCAGTAGGCCGCCTACTTAGGTTCATTGTATCCCACAAAGGGATAATGGTAGATCCCCTCAAAGTTCAGGCTATCCTTTATCTTCCTTCCCCAAGAACTCGGCACCAACTACAAAGCCTACAAGGCAAGGCCAATTTCCTTCACTTATTTGTGCTAGAGTATGCAACAAAAGCTTACGGATTCATCTGCCTGCTCCGCACAAAGATCCCCTTTCTTTGGGATCAACAAGCACAAGAATCATTTGACGCACTCAAGCAAGCTCTGATATCTGCACCATTACTCTCAGCACCAGATTTCACTCAAGACTTCATTCTCTATGTGTCAGCCTCAGAAAACGCAATCCCTGGAGTCTTGGTCCAAGAATATGATGCTCGCCATGAGCACATGATTTACTGCATTAGTCAGAAGCTAACAAGACACCCACTAATATATTCACCCAAGGAGAAATTGGCCCTCACCGGCGTCTTCTCGGCTCAGAAGTTATGCCACTACATCATCGTAAACCATACACGTGTAGTGGCTGATTCAAACCCAATGCGATAACTCTTAAGCTGCCGCATTCTACAAGGTCGAGCAGCTAAGTGGGTAGTCGTCCTCCAAGAATTCGACTTAGAGTTTGTTTCCCCGAAAAGTACAAAGGCACTTGCACTCACCACACTCATGACCGATCTTCCCCCATTAACCACATCATCGCTCCCCAAGGATGATCTCCCTGATGATTTTCTATCGTTATATCCATGGACGACCCATGGTATGGGGACATCCTTCTCTATTTATGAACACAAAAGTTTGTAGCGCACTTAAACCGTGAGGATAGGTGATGCATCTGAAATCAAGCCATTCGCCACTTTCTAGTTGGAGATGTTCTATATCGTTGGGGCATCGATACCATCCTATGTCGTTGCCTCACCCGTGACGAGGACGAAACCATCCTCAATGACTATCATAGTGGAGCCTGTGATGGCCACCTTTCAGGACTGGAAACCGCCCAAAAGATTCTACGCGCCAGCTATTTCTAGCCCTCCATCTTCGTTGATTGCATAGAGGCAGTCAAACATTGCCGCAACTGTCATCTCTTTGCCCCAAAGGCAAGAACCCTGCCTGCACCATTACACCCCATAGTCACAGTCGGGTCCTTCTGCAAATGGGCAATTGACTTCATAACAATCAACCCCATTTCAGCTAATGGTCATAAATACATCATCATAGCAGTCGATTACTTCACTAAGTGGGCCGAGGCCATGCCCACATTCGATTGCAAAGCTGAAACCATAGCGCGTTTCTTCTTTAACCATGTTATTACACGATTTGGTGTTCCTAAACAATTAGTCTCAGACCATGGAGCACACTTCCAAGACACCGTATGGGCTGAATTATCAACAATGTTGAAATTCAAACACCAGTATTCATCTTCCTAATACCCCCAAGGAAATGGCCAGGTGGAAGCAATCAACAAAATCATCAAAACAATGCTCCAACGGATGGTAGGAAATCACAAAACCAACTGGCATCACATGGTATTCTCTGCCCTATGGGCTTATCGCACATCCACAAAAACTGCAACCGGTTTCACTCCTTTTTTCCTAGTGCATGGCGTTGAATCAGTACTCCCTATAGAGTGCCAAATCCCATCCCTCCACCTCATGGTAGAACTCCTCCCTGATACTTCACCTTTAGAAGAAATACTCCTCCAACTTGAGAAAACCATAGAAGACTGTAGAGCTGCACACCAAGCCAACGAAGTAGTGAAAACACGGTCAAAGATCCACTATGACTCCCTGTTGGCACCCCAACAACTCCCCTTTCATTTTGCAAATAAAAGGGTCTCCATTAAATCTTTGTAAATATTTAGCGCTTGGTTTTCTTTAATTTATCTCGCTTCATGTAGTTAGTTGTTTAGATGATCTCCCTTTGGATCCGTCATTTTCCATGTTGCTTGATCTTTGGCTTGGTCTCCATTTTATGAGATTTGGGTGATTTGGGTGATTTCAATGATTTGACTATGTTTCTTATCGGTTCTTTGACCTCATATATGGTTAACCTGATAATGATTTTCAATTATTAAGTATGTGCTTGGATTTATTTCAATTTGATGAGCGTTATGGTCAATTGTTTTAAATAAAAATTAAATTATTAAAATTTGATTGACACCTATTTCTTTTATGACTTTGAATATTATTTTTATATATTCCTTTGAGCTCATCAAATAATTTGAAGAAAATTTAGTGTTGATAAAGTGATTATTAACGTTATGTTAATAATTATGTTTACTTTATGTGAGAATGAGTTTCTATGTAAATTATTTTCCATAAAGAATTATCCAACTTTATCATTAATAATTTTTTAAATAATGTTAATATTATCCTTTCTTTAGTTATGTTGACTATATAAAAATATCAATACATATTTGACTTATCTCACCATTATATATAAAGGGATTATAAAAATAATAATAATAATAATAATAAAATAACAAAATTTCAATTTATTTAAATTTTGTTTATTTTTCATGAAAAAAATAATAATAATATATCATATTTTATCAAGGGAGGTTTTAAGGTACATCCCCATTATATCAATGATATTGGGTCAAATATTGATGGTAGGTTAAAGAATTTAACATATTACAAAAGGTCAAAATGATTATAGACTTTTCGTTGGCATTTTTATTTACTACGGATGAATACAAATAGCTTTCACATAGTATTTGTTTAAGTTAACAATTCTTTTTTATTTTTGGTTCATCTCTAGGATATTCGTTGAACATTTCGTGAAGGGATATTTTAGAAGGATTGGTTTTTGCGTTAAGATTGCAACCATTAAAATGCCAACACTATTCAATTTGAAACCCAGTTTGACCAGAAGAACATGCCACATTTTATTGAAGAATTTGTTTGAAAAGGATAGAATCAACGCATCAGATCATTGGATGAAGTTATTTCTAATCTACCACATATTGGCAGTTCTATAATTCTGCACGAAAGAATCGGACTTTTCAGTATGTCAAGAAATGAACATTACTATGCTCGGAAGATTGACAATTGCAAAAGTTATGCATTAGATTAGATTGGTGCGAGATCATGAGAGATTTGAAATTTAGAGCCTACACTAAAGGGGGCAACAGAGCACTGAATTTATGGGTTAAATTATCATGGAAATAGTTTACTTAATGAGACGGTTACACTGTTTTCCAGTTATAAAGGGATATATATCAACAATACTGTAATTATTAACTATTTGCATGGATTTCAATCAAAGATATGCCATAAGGAAATAAATAAGATGAGTTGTGTTGTCGATCTCATACAAGATAAGGCACATATTTTATGGAGCAGTCCACGTTTACACTAAGAATAATCCGTGAAATATGTAACCTTGAAGGTTGTCCACCGGATAGCCAGGATACCATTGAATTAAGTAATTGATTGTACAACATTATGTCACCAAGCTATTGTGTCAACAAAGCATGTGATTAGGAGTAAAATTATGCTCACCATCCAAAGGTTGTGCATCCAAAAGGAGAGGAGATCGTTGAAGTCAAGGCTCAGTGAATCAATGGAGGGAGATTCGTTAATATTTATTTCCATTTAGAATGATTTCTTCATTTTCTTAAACTATCATTTCTCTTCTCAATTGATAATATGCAGTGTTTTGATATATATTTTAATGTGCAGGCTTGACGTGGAGGGGGATGAGATTCAAATTTGTGACAGCCGGATCATCTAACAAAAGCCCACACCAAAACAGGGATACCATGTTGCGTGGATGATTGTAAGCGAACGCTGAAGAATCAGCCCGATCCATTAAAAACCCACTTCACAAATGGACCGACTTACACCTAACCGTGGGCCGTTTTCTAAAAAATGGCACGACCTATGAGATATTCGAGTCGGTTTCAGGAAAAGTTTTCAGGAATTTTCTGTTACATCCAGATCCGTTTTTGGAGATTGATATAATTTGATCTCTCTATTTAAACAGGAGGGAGGACTACAAAAGGGGGGGGGGGTGGTCTCCACAAGATAGAGCGAGTTTGATCCTTCTATTCTATTTCTATTTTGTAAATTTTGATGTTTGCAAGTAGAGTGGAGGTGTTGCTGCCATCAGAATATTGTATGAAGCTTGAGTTGTCTTTGGTTTTATTATCTGTGTTTTGGGGGTCACTACAGAATAGAGACGGTCTTTCATTGTTCTATTTCCTATTTGTAGTTTTTATAATTCGAATTATAACCAAAAGTCTCAACAAAATAAGAGAAACTTTGTTTTCATTATTCTGTTTTCTATTTTGTAAAATTTATGTTTGCAGAGTGGAGGAGATACTACCAAATGGAGTGGTTGAAGAAAAACATCATTGAAATATTATTTTAGTACTATTTTTATCCCTTATTGAGGTTTTATCTTCGGAGGTGGAATGTGACTGGGAATTCTCAGACTGGTATCGTTGATCGGTATTACTTTTGATACTTTTATAATATATTTCAATATATCATCTTCTAGTTATACTATTGATGCAGTATACTTGGTTATGCTTGTATTCATTATCTGATATTACACTCTGGCAACACAATATTGCTATTTGAATGAGTATGTTATTATACTTGAATTAATCAGTATTTTTATTGAAAATTCGAAACATAATAATATACATATTTATGTTTGTTTTGATTTTATTTGTATTTTTGCAATATTTTCATTATGAACATTATCTTTTATTCAAATATTTACTGTTGTTTATTAATTGTTAATTAATAAAATATTCCAAAAAAGTTTAAAGTAATTGTTTATTTTAAATTTTCTGTTATAGTAAATATATAGCAGAATGATTTAGTGTGGAAGATTTAAATATTTTCATTTAAATCTTACTCATTTATCCCTGTGTTTACTTGAAATATTAATTGATAATTAATATAATATTTAAATTGCTCTCAGCTGGGATAGAATAATTTAGTTAGTGTTATTTTAATTATAGTTTACATTTAACATTTGATAAATAGAATTAGGTTAATTTTAGAATAATTATAAATAGTCTTTTAAAATCTAGAATATTCAATACAAAATCCTCAAAATCAAAGACTTTCAGTAAGTGTAGCTAGGGTTTTACCCCTAGCTTGTGCGAATGAGCACCTACTAAGGAGAATGGACTCCTTAGTAGCAGTTCAGTAAAATGTAAACTAAAAATCTAAACATAAATAAAAACTAATCTAAACATGTGCATGCATGAAACAAAACAGCAAAATAGAAAGAATGGTTTTTTATTGATTTTTACCTCCAATGTGGAGGTTGATGAAGCCCTTTGTGCTGGTCCGAGTAGGTGGCTCCGAGCTCCAAGCTACTCCTTCTCCTTCTCCAATGGTGGAAATGGGCCAAAAGGGGCTCTCAATGGTGAAAGTAGCTCAAGGGTGAGCTAGGGTTTCAAGAGCGATGTTGGCAGAGTCAGGATACTTGTGATTGTGGATGTGAAATAAGGGGTCTCCATCACCTACTTATAGTTTTTTAGTGGTGGAGTGCTGGCCCATGGTTTTGGAAACCATGTGGTTTAGGGCAGCTTGTTTAGGGTTTTTTCCTCCTTTTCCTCATTATTTTATATTTTTTCTTCCCTTTTGGGGATTTTTGCTATTTTTAGAGGAATTTTGGATATTTTTGGAGGAAAATAGCATTTTTGAGGCTTTTTGATGGTTTTATGGCCTTTTGGAGGCTTTTTTGATGGTTTTATGGCCTTTTGGAGGCATTTTAAGCCTTTTGGAGGCTTTTTAGTGGGAAATATGGTAGAAAAATGGACAGATGAGCCATGTAGTGGGGTAGATGAGGTAGTGAACACTTTTTGGGTCTTAACAGATTGCCCCCTGATGTGCGAGGGCAGGAGCTCATTGTATGGCCGAGGGACATCATAAGTCATATATGGTTTTCTTGGGGTGTGGAGAAGAGAAGAAACAAACTGAAGCCTGGAACAACGATTGCAAACCAACTGCAAGGACTGAAAAGTACATAACCTCAATAATGGATGAGGAATAATTTGATCATATGGACGAGGCGGGCATTCCCATGTTCGTATCAGGATATAACATAGTAATAACAATGGGGTCCAAAATATGGGGACCTGACACATACATGGCCTCAAATACTGAATGAGGAAGAATCTCAATATATGGACGAGGCGGGCATACCCATGCTCGTATCAAGATACATAAAAATAACTTTGAGGCCCGAAAAGAGGGACCTGTAGGATACATAGAAAACCACTGTGTATATCATAAGGGTCCAGAAGGGACACAAATCTGGGACATACTGCTGGGCTGACCATGTCTGAGCTGAACAACTGATGCACTGGAATGACAGCAGTGATACTGAATGTGGTACCAAAGGAACTGATGCGCTGCTGGATCAGAGTGACAAGGGTCACACTCGCAATGGTACACTGATCTGGAACTGAACTGGGTACTCAAGGAAGCATGGAATTGGATGGATTCCGAATACAATCACCAAAGCAACCCGGACATCCACAGGAACATATGACTGGGCGTTCCGAAGTGACTCACCAATGTGCTAGAGTCGGGGGAAATCCGGGGCCTTCGACAAATAATGGAATGGATATAAATCCTGCGCGATTCTCAATGATGCGATCAAGGTGCTGAAGTCAAGCATGTGAGAAACAACCATTCGGAGAGGAAATGATGACTCCTCCCAAAATGGTCCGTAGGCACTCACCACAGATGGTGATGGGTCCAAGGCGCAGGGGCCTCTGGGTCTATCCTCTGGAATAGAGGGGTTGTCGTCGATAGAGGGAGACCTGCAACTATCAAGGCAATGATGTTTCCTTGACAGGAGCGCGAGGTGCAAAACCAAAATGTGATAGTACTGATGGCAGGGGTGATAAACTGGGGGAAATAATTGGGCAAGTAGAGTGGGTGGACTCAAAATTCCTTTGTTCAGAGTATGATGGCGGGGATGATCGGGTAGCATATGAAACTGACTGGTGGTAAAGGGATCATAGCTGTATAGTATCTGAGGTTGACTGGGCTGAGGGAGACTCAAGCTGTGGTAAAATGGCAGGAGACTGCAGAATACTCTGAACAAAGGCGACCTGATTGGAGGTGCTGCTGAGAGGATCGATCATAGCGCCAAGAGGCGCGGGGGGACTTCGTCATGGGTTAGGGAACTAGAAGAAGTGTGTATATGAAATGGTACTGTCGTGTGGATTTTACAAGCCCAGGACAGTTCATGCTCGTGGCTGCTTTCAATTTTAAGGAGTCTGAAAGCAATAAGAAGACTCTGAAGAAATGGAATGATACTATCGTGTGGATTTTACGAGCCCAGGACAGTTCATGCTCGTGGCTGCTTTCAATTTTAAGGAGTCTGAAAGCAATAAGAAGACTCTGAAGTAATGGAATGAGACCGTCGTGTGGATTTTACGAGCCCAGGACAGTTCATGCTCGTGGTTGCTTTCAATTTTAAGTAGTCTGAAAGCAAATAAGAAGACTCTGAATGAAATGGTACTGTCGTGTGGATTTTACGAGCCCAGGACAGTTCATGCTTGTGGTTGCTTTCAATTTTAAGGAGTCTAAAAGCGATAAGAAGACTCTGAATTGATGAAATGGTACTGTCGTGTGGATTTTACGAGCCCAGGACAGTTCATGCTCGTGGTGGATTTCAATTTTAAGGAGTCTGAAAGTGATAAGAAGACTCTAGGGGGGCTGCTTCCTGGGGCAGCGATATCAATTTGGATGACAGGTGAGATGTTGGCCATGTTACCCTCTTCAAAGGCGTTAGGAGCAGGAATAGGGTCCTTGAACCAGTCGACCTTGAGGGGAAGGAAGTCTTTGGATTCAACTGCGAATTAGGTAGCAGTGTTAGAGGAGGATTCATCTGGGAGGAAGTAGGAACGATAGTGCATGTCATCCCAGGGATAATTCGGGGCAGTAAGAGCTTCGAGAATCTCCTCATCAGTACGGAATGTTTGTGTCGTCAAATCGGGTGACGAGGGAGTAGTGACAGAAGAGATCATATAAATGGTATTAACCTCTCCGGAAGGGGAAGAGACCGGGGGGTGGATTTCCTCAATGGTGGGTGGTGCCGTCTCAAGATCCAGGTTGTTCATCTCAAAGAGAGCTTCTCTGTACTTGGGGAGATCGAGACAGTGATGGGAGTAATGCCCGTAAACACTGCATAGGGCACAGGAGTGGTTAGTGCGCAGGGATTTTCCGTGAGGCTTAGGGGTTGAATCTAGATGGACAACCGGGATAGTGGGGTCGTCGTCAAGCATTTGCATGTATTCCTATAACGCCGGTAACTGAGGACATAGGTGAGTCACATGGCCCAACTCATCACACAGCGCACATTTGGGAGGAGCACGAAACACAGGGGGGTTTCTGACTGTCTTAGGAGGTGGGACAACAGTGTAAGGTTGGGGGCCTCTGCCCCCAGTGGGTTTGGTAAGAGGGGGGGGGTTCGCGAAGGACGACGGGGTAGCGACACCGGGAGGTGGTTGACTAGTAGTGACAATGGGTTGCACCAGTTGCAGGACGACATCTGGTGTCGGTGGGGGAACGAGAGGCGAAAGATACCAAATGGGTAATCCTAAGGTTAACCGAGGGAGGATGAGGGTAGCCATGACTGGGGCGCTAACCACTCCTGAGGGAGGGAAGAGGAAAGGAATGGTATGGATGGGTGTAGCACCAATGTGACTAGGTACCAAAGGGGGTTTAGGCAACAAGGGCGGTTGATTAGTAGGAGTTTGCGTATTATGGGACAAGGTACATAGGTCGGACACTTCAGTGGCAGGTGATGGGGGGAAAATAGATTGGAAGGTCGAGGTCATGGGCGTGTCTGAGTAGACTCCGGGCCCCATAGAGGAAACAAAGGAGGTAGTGGCACCCGAAACAGTCTGTTCAACCATGGGGAGAACATTTTCGGGTGCCGCGGGGGCATTGGGATCATGGTAGGTGAGTTGGTCAACCTTGACCACGTGTCCCTCATGGGGGAACATCATGGTACGAAAAACGGTAGAAGCAACTGCCCGCATGGCATACATGTAGTTACGGCCAAGTAAAAGGTTATAATCAAGCTATACATTAATAACCTCGATGTTTATGAGGATGGTTTTTCCAGCCAATTGGACGGGGACGTTAGTTAATAGGCCTTGTGGTTGAGCCGAATGACCGTCGTAGGCTCGCAACGCAGTAGAGGACTGCTGGAGAGGGGGGGATCCCATTTTCTGCCAGATGGAGGTGGGCATGACACATGTAGAGGCACCTTCATCAATAATGCATCGATGGACGACAAAATTCCAAATGGAAACAGAAACTTGGAATGCTATAGTGGAAGGCATGCGGGGTTCGGATTGGTCCAAGTCAAATGCCATTAAACTTGAATCTTTTGGATCGATAGCCCCAATGGCTGAGAGTAAATTCTTGCGCTACGAAGGGCATTTTTTTAAGACTTCTAACGTAGACATGGCTGTGGGAGATTGGGCTAAGTCATCGACAATGTTGTAGTTTGACGTCGCGCGCGCATTGGGGTTATTGTTGATATGGCGAAGTGGGAAACGAGGTGCTTTGGGAGTGCCCTCTAGTGGAGGTGGAGGTATACGTAACACCTGATCAGTGGGATGAGCGTTAGTGGATTTATCGGCGGGACGGGCTTCAGAGGTGGAGGCATATTGGTTCCGTCGGGTCAGGAGGTTGACCTCATCGGAGGACATCATCAACAAGTGGTGGGTACCTGAGTCAAGCACGGGTTGATCAGGAGCAGTGTAAGTGACTTGTTGTTGGCTTGGCGCGTTGGCTTGAGGGGGAGCCAACGGTTGGGTGTTCACTACGCCTTGGGTTGGTAAGGGGTTTTGCATCACCAAAGGTGGCTGCTGAGGTTGTGGTGGGTTGGGTGGTGCTTGAGGAGCCGCATGCCCTTGGCGGTGGGCATCTTCAGCCCAAAGTTGCTGAACTCGCTCCATGTGGGGGCAAAAATGTGTGTAGTGGCCATAGACCCCGCAAATAGAACAAGGATAGTTTGTTCGCAAATTGGGGTTTTTAGCCTGCTTGGGCGGGCGATCAGGATTTTGGTTTGTAGGGGCCGCATTATTATCAGGGGGATTAGGGGGTTGACCAGCTTGGTTGGTAGGTTGGTTGTTCCCACGATTCCAGCCCCTGCTGCAGTTCTTTTGGCCTTGGTTACGTTGGTTGTTCTAGTTTTGTTGCGGGGTTTGTTGGGCGTAAACTTACCCTTGGGTAGCAGGTGGATTCTGAGGTGGCCCAGGTGCTGGAGCAGGCTGCGGTGGATGATATGTAGGTGGAGGCTGCGCAGGTGTAGCAACTTGAGGGGGTTGCTGATAGTGCTGTGGAGCGGGTTGTGGGTTTGCCGCAGGGGCTGCTTGTGGCGGGTAATAAGCGGGTTGGGCTTGTAAAGGCGCAGGAGCTGGTGCAGCCTGCTGGTGGTAGTAGGGCTGAGGTGCGACCGGGGAAACGTAGGCGGGAATCGCATGACCGAAACACTGAGGTGGACATGAGGGTCCATGGGAATGGTGGTGATGTGTCATGGGGGCATACGAGTTGGGTGCGCCAAACTGTGAGGTAGCCCGTGAAAAGTCAAGGCCAGGGGTAGGACGTGGTATGGAAAATGGTTGAAAGATGCGCAGAGACACAGCCAATGATGTCGTCGACAGTGTGGGATGCCCCCGGCGCATCGGGCTAGGAGGTATCGCCACGAGGGGCGTCAGGTATGATGGTATAGAGATAACCCGATTGGGCATAAATGAGGTCGAATTGCTGGGCCTTAAGGATGGCCTCTTCTTCAGACTAGGGTCTTTCGAATGCCACATCCTTAGCAATGACAGGAAGAAGGGATTTGAGGAACCAATCTAGGAAGATCCGGTCATCTAACTTGATCTTGTATAAGCTACGGCGTCGACGCCACTCATGAATGTGGTCTGTGATGTGGGTAGCCGTGTTTTGTCTGCACGATAGGAGGATCTCAACTCTTGCATCATAGCGGACAGGTAACTGGAAGAACTGTAGGAATGTCGAGGCAAGGAAAGTAAAGGTGGCATGGGTTCCATGGGGTTGCTCGATATACCACTTGGCAGCAGAGCCAGTGAAGGTGCGCTGTAATAAATGGAGGCAAATAGAGTCGTCCACTATGGAGTTGGAGGAACACCATAGATGGAAGGACATAATGTGGTTTTGTGGGTCTTCACCTGCCTTGCCCTCGAACTTAGGGATGTCAGAGGGGAGCTTGGTGGGCATGAAAGGCCACGCAGGGTCGTGTCGGATAGGGTCGTTGGTCAATCTGGCTAGGTCAGGTAGGTTGAGGCTAGCCATGAAGGGAAAACTGGAAGAAGGATGTGACACGGTAGTGGGTTGGACCAAGTTGGGGCCGATGCCCCCAAGTGGAGGGGTAATATGAGGGAGGTTTCCCCCAAGTGGGGGAACTAAGGTGGTATAGGACGGTCCGGCACCACTATGGGTAGTATGAGTCACTGATGGAGTGGGAATAGGTATTCCTGCTACGGGGATAGGTGCCGTGAGGGGAACGGTAGATGGGGGCCCCGTGGAGGGCATACCGATAACATGTATGGTAATTGGTGTAGTGGTGGATGTGCCACCAACGGTCCCTACCAAGATGGGAGTGGGAGTCACACCAGCCATGGGGCTAGTAGGGGCAGTATAAATGGGGTTCTCAGAATCTGGCTCAGAATCAGAGGTAAAATAAGGGGCATCAATATCTGGTGACGGAGTCCTATGCTGCTGAAGAGTGGAGTCAAGTGACAAGGCTCGAGATCTATGATATGTGGTATCAAGTGGGGATGATCTGTGTCGATGACGGATGGTGTCAAGTGAACCGTGCTGTGGGGGCTCGCCTCTGAGGCATTGAGAATGTCTCGGGGACTCAATGGTGATAGATGGTGTCAAATCTCTGTGGCTAGAGGTGAGTAAAAACCAGCTCAAAAACCCTAATGCAACCGAGTGTGCAGAAGGAGAGCTCAAAAATAGGGCACTCAGGCCAACAACCAACTCAAAACAACCACTGTAACAGCTGTGCTACAATAGGCAGAGTGTCAACAGAAATGGTCAGAATACCAACAAGCAGCAGGTTTCCTAAAAATAAAAATAAAACGGTGGACTCACTAGACCAAAAGGAGGTAAGGGAGCGTGCAAACACCTAACTAAAATTATTCTGACTCAACTAGACATATCCTCTGCAAGGTGATGAAATCCAAGTCAGACAATATTAATAGGAAATCCAAGTGGCTAAGATATCCCCCTACCAGGAGGGACACCGGGAAGTCAATCCCAGAAGAATGGCAACTAAGATACCCCATTCATGACACGTCCAGAAAGGTAAATCTGCCGCTTGGTCCTTTTACCGCAATACCCCTATACAGGGATATCCCGAGAACTGCGAAAGGTAGCCCTTTAGTTACTGAATGGAGTACGGTATTCCACTCAGGCCTCCGGAACCAATCTCACGACTTCAACCCTCCTAAGGGAGAGGCCCTTTGGTAAACTGGTTGTGACCGTGCCAAAAAATACTAGGGGATTTTGGTTCCCTAATTGGACAACAGCTATGTCTCAAGTGTAAGTAACCGAGGGGTGTTATTGGAAGCCTATCCCCCCGATCCTACCTAACTACAAAGATTCTTTTGTGTTCCCCAAGTGGGGTTAGAATGTTGGTTGAGTTAAGTAGTTTTTAAGTCTCACTTGAATTAGGTGACAGAGTGTGTGCTCCTGAGGTGATGAACCTAAAATAGAAGTGCCACACAAAGGGGCCAACTTTCTAACAATAATAATACTGAATTTAAAATTTTAAAAAGAAAAATTTTCTGAAGTAAACTACTAAAATATTTAAACAGATTCTGGAAAAAATGGAACAGAAATTATGTTGCAGAATAGGCTGTAGGGAAGTAGGGCTGCAGGTAGAACAGATGGCTGTGCAGATGCAGAAAATATTGCAGCAAAGGGCTGGGTTTAAAAACAGAAAAAATTCAAAAATCAGACCGGGGGTTTGTGGCAGAATCGGGCGGTAGGACCGCGGGTTTGGGGAAAACAGGCGCAGTCAGGTCGCGGTTTTATGGCCGACAGAAACGTTCGGACCGCAGGAACAGGGAAGACAAACGCGGTCGGGTCGCAGCGATGGGGCTGAAAGTTGCAGTCGGGACGCAGCTAAGGGGCTAAAAGTCGCGGTTGGGACGTCGGAAAAATGGCCGACAGGCGCATCCAGATTGCGGCAAACAGGCAGATTAGCCGCGGTCAGATCGCAGGTAACAGACTTAAATCCACCAGCGGGGCGCCGGACAAGGTCTGATAGCCGCAATCGGGTCGCAGGTAAAGGCCTAAAAGACGGGGTCGAAACGCGACTGCGGAAGGAAAAAATGCGGTTTGCGGCGGCCGAAAGGGACAACCGAAAGGAAAAACAGAAAATAAAATTGCAGAAAATAAACCAGCGGAGTTGCCAAAACTGTAGCTAGGGTTTTACCCCTAGCTTGTGCGAATGAGCACCTACTAAGGAGAATGGACTCCTTAGTAGCAGTTCAGTAAAATGTAAACTCAAAAGCTAAACAGAAATAAAAACTAATCTAAACATGTGCATGCATGAAACAAAACAGCAAAATAGAAAGAATGGTTTTTTATTGATTTTTACCTCCAATGTGGAGGTTGATGAAGCCCTTTGCGCTGGTCCGAGTAGGTGGCTCCGAGCTCCAAGCTGCTCCTTCTCTTTCTCCAATGGTGGAAATGGGCCAAAAGGGGCTCTCAATGGTGAAAGTAGCTCAAGGGTGAGCTAGGGTTTCAAGAGCGATGTTGGCAGAGTCAGGATACTTGTGATTGTGGATGTGAAATGAGGGGTCTCCATCACCTATTTATAGTTTTTTAGTGGTGGAGTGCTGGCCCATGGTTTTGGAAACCATGTGGTTTAGGGCAGCTTGTTTAGGGTTTTTTCCTCCTTTTCCTCATTATTTTATATTTTTTCTTCCCTTTTGGGGATTTTTGCTATTTTTAGAGGAATTTTGGATATTTTTGGAGGAAAATAGCATTTTTGAGGCTTTTTGATGGTTTTATGGCCTTTTGGAGGCATTTTAGGCCTTTTGGAGGCATTTTAAGCCTTTTGGAGGCTTTTTAGTGGGAAATATGGTAGAAAAATGGACAGATGAGCCATGTAGTGGGGTAGATGAGGTAGTGAACAGTTTTTGGGTGTTAACACTAAGAAAACTAATTCTAGGGTTTTATTTAAATAGAAATAAGATTAAGATAAATTTTTACTGAATTTTATTTTTTCCTTAAGAGAAAAATTCAGTTGGTAGCAGGACCATAACCTGCGATATTTTTCTATCTCAAACACACCGGGAGCTACTTTAAGTGACTTGTGTGGGCTTAATATCCTTAGTTGTCCCAGGTCAGAAAATCAGGCCAACACTCCCATGTCCATCCTTGTACCTTCAGCGAAGGCAATATGGTTCTAGTCTATGACCAACCCAACGATAAATTCGGCAAAGGCAAGTTTGAATCAATGTGGTATGGCCTATACCTCATCCACCGTTTCCTCGAAAAAGGGGCATACACCCTTATTAACTCTGATGGACAACTCTTGGAGAACCCCCGCAATGGGCTCTACCTCAAGAAATGTTATGCTTAACATCACCAATGAGTCGCTTCGTTTTCTTTTCTTGTTTTTCAAAGTCACGAAACCTGTTCGAGACACCTCTCACACCTCCGGGCTCAAATTTCCATCTCCTTATGAGACCATCATCTCATGTTTAACAAATCAATTTTGGGACCATTTCCCACAAGTCACCTCAATTTACGAGCCATGACATGATTATGCGAGTGTCTACGGACCTGTACTTGTATCACACTTCCCAACTGCCACTCATGTGATTTTTCGGGCCACCGCCCATTAAGGAATGAAGTTTTTACTTTTATTTTTGTATTTATAGTTTTCTTCTCCACTGAACCTGACACAAACCTCTAGACCATTGTCCACAAAATGATTTATTTTTCTTGCACGTATTTGGCATATAAGTGCCCCTGAACTTGCACTCACATCACATGTAGTCAAGTCTGTCCACCCCAACACACACACACGCTCTCCTGACCTATGTCCGAGAGCCACCTCGGTTTGCATTCCTCTGTCGCACCGACTCGCAGGCCTCTGCCACGATCTATCCCACGCATGTATTGGTATGTTTAAGAGCCTTCTACTCCATCCATACTGCACAGATGACCTTTGGACCTCTTTCCACCATCTCGACATGGGGCACCGCATGTGCCACCACAATTAGTTGACCACACTGGAGTTTCGTTTAAGTTATTTTATGACTCCTTAAAACAATGAAAAGATAGCCGAGCGCAGCTACTTCCTTTCTCTCTCGCTAAAGTATATGAAAGGGCGTCTACATCGTCTCATTTACCTCCTTTTGTGGACCATGTAGACCATCAATTGAAAAGGACCTCCTTGGCACACTCAAGCCAAGACCATTCCTCTCTGCATACTTTTATGCTTTCTCGGGCAAAGGGGCCACACTTTATGAAAAATATCACCTCGAGTTATCATTAAGCTCTTTTCCAGCCTTCTCAACAAGAAAAGATTGCTGAGCAAACTTGGTTTTGTGCATGCCCGTAAAAGTATTTGAATGACCATCCAGTCAGTATAGGTTTAACATTTTCCAGCCTGATTGGACTACTAATG
The DNA here is from genome assembly GCA_001517045.1 of Pseudotsuga menziesii. NCBI lineage: Eukaryota > Viridiplantae > Streptophyta > Pinopsida > Pinales > Pinaceae > Pseudotsuga > Pseudotsuga menziesii. The sequence continues at coordinate 22,684 of LPNX010622977.1, forward strand.
GTAAAGAAGTCTCCCATCCCCTACAGGATGGGCGAGCTCTCCTATGTATACTTTTATCCTTTTTCAGGCACAAGAGACTACCAACAAAAAAGAGCCCCCACTGGATTCTTCTTCCTGCTTTCAGACTCTCTAAAATTGAAAGCACCATCGAGCATTTACCTTCTCGGGCTCGCCAAAAATCCACGATATTGTACTACAACGATGTCCCTAGACACCACCTCACAGGAAACAGTTTGGAAGCATTCCCACATTGGGTAGCCTTTGTTCAGAGTATTCTGCAATGTGTCTTCCTTGGATCCCATCAATATAAAAAAGTGTCTACCTCCTCCAAGTGTTTCCCATTTGCAGCGACATCCCCAGTATTATAGCTATGATCCCATTCCCATGAGTCAGGTTTCATTTGCTGCCTGCTCCACACTGGGTCATACTTTGAACAAAGGAAGTTTGAGTCTCCGGCACTCCCCCTACCCCTGTTCAAGTCTTTCCCTCCCCTCCCCCCCAATTCAGTGAGTCAGTCCACAGATTAATTCACACCTTTCGGTTATCTCCCTCGTGCCTCTAGTTAAGGAAACATCATTGCCTTGACCAGGGGCAGGTCTCCCTCTGTCGACAACAGCACATGTATTCCATAGGATAGACCTAGAGGTCCCTGTATCTTGGTTTCATTAAGCTCATTGATGAGTTCCTTGGACCACTTGAGAGGAGTCCTTAGTGCCTCTTGTGATGGTTGTTTCTCACGTGCTCGACTCCAACTACATCATTGCACCATTGATATTCGTACAGGGTTTCGTCCGCACAGTACTTGGTCGAAGACCTTGGATGTCACCTGACTCTAGAACATGGGTGAGTCTACCTAAGGGACCTAAACAGGTTATGTCCCTTGTGATTTTTGGGTTGCGTTGGAGACAGTAATAAAAATCCCCAACAGTGCTTCGATATACCTTTATGATTGATACAATATATTTGTACCACAGAGACTCTGACTCTCAATCAATGATTCCATACAGCTATGTACCATTCCAGATTCAGTAGACCGTCAGTCATGAAGATATAGCATTCCATGAGAATTCCATGGGTCCAATGTACCAGATCAGCATTGCATTAAGCCTCACATGGAGGCAACCATTGTTGTAACATCAATTGTATATGATTGACTCTTGTATTTTAAAGCATAGATCAAATTATTCTTTTGACATTGTCATGAGCATGGGGATTCCCACCTCGTCCATATACATGTCACACATTATTTGTATTCTAACCCATTGATGGGAACCATATTAATACAAAAACCAAAAGCCACCATGCCCCAGCCCCGGAAGCACCACCTCTATGTAGTAAATCCTATGATGTCCGTCAGCCATATGTTGAGCTCCTACCTTCACACATCAAGGGGCAATATGTTAACCCAAAAAAACTCTCACTCAGCTCTCCATGGCCTACACCACCCAAGGACACCATCTCATGACCCTCATATAACTCCATTAGACCCCCACACCCTCAAAATAGCTTAAGAATGAAGAAAAGGGCTTAAAAACCCCAAAATGGAGTCTAAAATAGTCCCCTAGGAGCTAAAGCCCCCAAAAAGGGGCCAAAACCCTAAAAGGAGATAAATTTAGGAAGGAAGGTGTGGAAATTAAACCCAGTGGTAGATTAATTTTACTCACAACAATTATCAATTGATCATGCAAAATTACTCACAAAAGAGACTAAGAATGGAGCTGTAACACTAAACTGTATTATGTAAGTGTACAATAGCCAACCCTGTAATAACATAGGCTGCTGAATAAATAGAATACATCAAGGATTCTAATGCATGAGGAGCAATCCAAATCTAGCATAAGGCAGGCTTACTAAATATAACCAAATCCCCCATAGGTGTAAAAAGCTGGATCCAAATCTGTCATGTAGCTCACGAATTAGTAAAATGGCTTAGGCAAGCTAAAGAGTGGTGGAATGGTAGCTCATACATGCTTTTTCATGGAGAAAAGAGTGGAGGATGAAGAGGACAAAAAACTAGTTCACCTCACCTAGTCTAGCTTTCCCATGTGCCTTAAAACAATGAAAAAGCAGGCAATAAAGCAAAAAAAGCAGATAGGCGCCTAGGAGTCCAGGAATAAAGTAGATTTGATTCCTAAGGCTTTCCCAAGCACTACATGGGTCAAATAAGGCAAGTTTGACCATTCTGGATAGGCAACTGACAACTTGCACAAGGTGGGACACATGAACTAGGCAAATAAGACAAAAATAATTTAATTAATGTCTAAGTGGGTAAACTATGGGTTGATTATTCTAAAACCCCCCCTTAAGCCTGACTTATGAGTAAAATATCAAAAATATAGGGCCTAGAAACAAGGCTTAGTCACCCTTTTACATACTACAACCAAGGAAAGAGGCAAAACCAACTTGGGAAAATCCTCCCTTAAACATGGACTGTAAAACAAAATTTTGGAATCTTGTCTTCACTCGTGCTTTTACAGCATGATCAGCAATCCCCAGCAGTGATTTGAGATTGCTGAAGGTCTTCTCACAAAATTCTTTGGTGAAGATATCAGCTACTTGTTCTGAAGATGAACAGAAGAGTAGGTGAATGGTGCCATCATGCACAAGCTCTCTGATGTAGTGCATATGGATCTCAATGTGTCTGGTTCTCTGCTTATGAACTGGATCTTTGTAGATTTGAATGGTACTCTAGTTATCACAGTAGATGGTATTTTAGTACTCAGGTTCGAAGCCACACTCTACAAGTAATCCCTGCAACCATAAACATTGAGTTGCTGCATTAACAACTCGTCTGTACTCAACTTCTGTAGATGAGAGTGCAATGGCACTCTGTATCTTGCTTGACCAGCTAATTGGCCCTTTTGCAAGCATGAACACATATCCTGATGTGGACTTTCTATCTATGCTATCACTTGCCCAATCATTGTCAGTAAACCCAATCATCTCAAGATCATATTTAGCTTTATAGAAGATCCCTTGTGTCCTTGTTCCCTGAACAAAGTTAAGGATCCTTTTGGCTGTTTTCCAATGGATCTCCTGAGGCTGATCCATGAATCTAGAAGCCACACTTACTGCATAACAAATATCAGGTCTATTATGTGTAAGATACAACAAACATCCTATCAATTGTCTATACAGAGTATTGTTTACCATCGGTGAAGAATCAGCTTCTTCCAGCTTCACTCTTGAAAGGAAAGGAGTTTTTCTTGCTTTGCAATCCTTCATTCTGAATTTTTTTAGCAATTCCAAGGCATATTTGGACTAGTGCACCTTGATTCCAGCTTTGTTTTGAGCAATCTCAAGCCCCAGAAATTGATTTAAGAGCCCCAAATCTGTCATGGAGAAGGCTTGGTTCATAGCACTCTTCAAAGAAGCAATCTCATCTTGTGAGCTTCCTGTAATGAGGAGGTCATCAACATATAACACAATGATCATTAATGAACCATTAACTAACTTCAGATAGACATTTGGATCTGATTTGCAATGAACAAAATTCAGAGATAGCAAGAAGCTATCTATCTTGGCATACCAAGCCCTGGGGGCTTGCTTTAGCCCATACAATGACTTTCTCAATCTGCACACAAGAGAAGGGTTAGTAGAAAAACCTTGAGGCTGCTGCATATATATCTCATCAATGATATCTCCATTCAGGAAGGCACATTTTACATCCATATGATGTACCTCCCATTGCTTTGAGGCTGCAATGGCTAAAGCTAGCCTGATGGAATCCATCTTTGCCACTGGGGAAAAAGTCTCATTGTAATCTATGCCATGAACCTGTGAGTAGCCCTTGGCTACCAATATGGCCTTGTACTTCAGTGGTGAACCATCAGCAGCAAATTTGGTCTTATAGACCCACTTACACTGGACTAACTTTCTTCCTGGAGGAAGATCCACTAGCTCCCATGTGTTGCTCTTCTGGAGTGAGCTGAACTCCTACTTCATGGCTGTTTGCCATCTTGGATCTCCTGCTGCTTCTTCATATGTTTGAGGATCATACTCCACCATCAAATATCATTTTTCAGCAAACAAAGGATCCTTCATGCACAGACCACTCTCAAATTGAGATCTAGTCCTCCTTGGGTCATTGGGATCCCCAGCTAGCTCTCCTGCTGCATGTAGTGTCTTGGCTTCCCATTTTGGCCTTGTAGGGCTGTTAGGGTCTGCAATAAACTCATCTCCATTAGAAAAATCAGAATCAGCATGTTCAACAAACTCTTTACTTACTTCTTGAGGTTCCGGAGGTGAAGACGCTTCACCAACTTCCACTGCTGCAAGGGGTTCTTCTTCAAACTGAACACACATTTTGATGAAGGCTTTGTTTGTGCTCAAATTTATCAAATTGTACCCTTTTGAGTCTTCAGAGTACCCAACAAATAGGCACTCTTGGTTTTGTGGCTGCAAAGCCTTCCTCTTCTCTGTTGGAATCCTGGCCCATGCTTTTGAGCCAAAAATCCTGAAATGGGTCACATCTGGCTTGTGCCCACTCCATACTTCGAAGGGAGTCATACCATCAAGATGTTTATGAGGCAACCTATTCTGAATATAGGCTGCACAATTGATAGCTTTGGCCCAGTACTTTGGTGGCAAATTTTTGGCCTCCATCATGCATGTTGCCATCTCCTTTAGTGATCTGTTCTTCCTCTCTGCAACACCATTCTGCTGTGGTGTGTAGGAGATAGAATGCTACATCTGAACACCTGCATCTGCACAATAGTTAATAAACTCAGTATTGACATACTCACCACCATTGTCAGATCTGAGGACCTTGAGTTTCATCCCACACTGGTTTTCAACCAAAGCCTTAAAGACTTTGAACAGGCCAAAAACTTCAGACTTGTGTTTCATGAAGTAAACCCAGCAATACCTGGAAAAGTCATCAATAAAAGTCAATGCATATTTGTCCTGACTCATGGACATATGAGGAAATGGGCCAGAAACATCACTGTGAATTAGCTTGAGGGGTGCAGAGGTTCTCTCATGACTTTCTCTCTCAAATTTATGCTCTGGGTGTTTTCCTAGGATACAACCTTGGCAGACTCCTTTGGAAAATTTTATCTTGGGAAACCCTATGACCATCTCCTTTTCACTAAGATCAGATAGATACTTGTAATTAAGGTGGCCAAATATTTCATGCCAGAGCTTGCTAGCCTCATTAGCATGGATAAGAAGAGCCGAGGGGTTTGAGTAGGGTAGGAAGTGTGAGAACATGTATACCTTTTGAGCATGATTTGCAACTCCTTTTGCAATGACTCTACCACTTGAGATCTCTGTGATCTCAACTTCATCAGGTGAGAATATGACTTTCTTAGGAGACCCAGTATGAGTCATTTGGTACACTGATAGAATGTTGGAGGCGAGACTAGGCACATACAGCACATTGCTGAACTGACCATGATCAAGATCTATTCTTCCTTTGCCTAAACTTTCAGTGAGAGAGTCATCTCCCAGTACTATAGATGGTCCTTTCGACCTGTCAAGTGAGGATAAGGCCTCCTTGGTTGAAACCATGTGTCTTGAAGCTCCAAAATCGATGATAAAACTGTGTGAGCTTGATGTGCCAGCAACTAGAGCATGAACTCTCTCTCTGTCATCTGAACTTGATCCTCCTTCTCTCTTCTTTGAGCTGTCTGGAAGGGAGATGCCATTATTCTCTAGGAGTTATGTTAGCATGTCTATTTGCTTTTTCATACAAGAGCTTTCAGTATGATTTCCCTTATTGCAGTATGAGCACTTGCTCATTTCACCTTTGTTTTTCTTCTTCTGGTAGTTCTTCTTGGGACCTTGTGAGTCCTCCGGAGATTGTTTCTTGTCACTCTTTTGCTCAGGTGTCTTTTTAGATTTCTTTTTTATTTTTGAATCCACCCTCAAATCTCTAGCAACCAGAGCTTGGTCTTTGGAAGGTTTGATGGTGCCCATCATCACCAGCTTGTCTTGTTCTTGTGTGAGAGATTCCATGAAATCTACAAGGCTAGGCATCTTCCAGGTTCGAGCTGTTAGTTTTGTGGCATAGAAGGTCGAAACAAACACTGAATATTCAGGGCCCGGCTTTGAGAGGATGGCTAGAATGAGCTGATCATCTTTCTTTTCGATACCAAACTGTTTCAGTTGCAAAACTAGTGCTTTGAACTTGGAGAAATATAGCTACAGGGATTCAAAGCTGCTGGGACTCAGAGAAATCAGCTCATTTTCGATCTGATGTCCCCTCATCTCATCTGTCTTTCCAAAAATATCAGCAATATTCTCCCATACTTCATTCGCTGATGTCAATCCATCAAGATGGAAAAGGAGGTCTCTGGAAATACTCAGACACAGGAGGCCATAAGCCTCATCCCTCCTGTTGTGCCATTTAATCTTCTCTGCAGCTGCATTGGGCTCTGCTTTTGTTGCCATAGTCACCCTATAGAGGCCTTTCGCTCTCAACAGTATCTCCATCTCTACTTTCCATTCAAATAAATTGAAGGGAGTCAAGATAGTTTTCTGTGATTGATCCATAGCTCTAGAAAATCTGTCCCGGCTGTCAGTAGAAGGCTCCCAGTCACTGATGTCGAACCTGCAAAACAATTTTGAAGGAGAGAATACAATCTACAATGGCTCTGATACCATGTGGAAATTAAACCCAGTGGTAGATTAATTTTACTCACAACAATTATCAATTGATCATGCAAAATTACTCACAAAAGAGACTAAGAATGGAGCTGTAACACTAAACTGTATTATGTAAGTGTACAATATCCAACCCTGTAATAACATAGGCTGCTAAATAAATAGAATACATCAAGGATTTGAATGCATGAGGAGCAATCCAAATCTAGCATAAGGCAGGCTTACTAAATATAAGCAAATCCCCCATAGGTGTAAAAAGTTGGATCCAAATATGTCATGTAGCTCACGAGTTAGCAAAATAGCTTAGGCAAGCTAAAGAGTGGTGGAATGGAAGCTCATACATAGCTCATACATGCTTTTGCATGGATAAAAGAGTGGAGGATGAAGAGGACAAAAAACTAGTTCACCTCACCTAGTCTAGCTTTCCCATGTGCCTTAAAACACTGAAAAAGCAGGCAATAAAGCAGAAAAAGCAGATAGGTGCCTAGGAGGCCAGGAATAAAGTAGATTTGATTCCTAAGGCTTTCCCAAGTGCTACATGGGTCAAATAAGGAAATTTTGACCATTCTAGATAGGCAACTGACAACTTGCACAAGGTGGGACACATGAACTATGAAAATAAGACAAAAATAATTTAATTAATGTCTAAGTGGGTAAACTATGGGTTGATTATTCTAACATCCCCCCTTAATCCTGACTTATGAGTAAAATATCAAAAATATAGGGCCTAGCAACAAGGTTTAGTCACCCTTTTACATACTGCATGTCCATACAACCAAGGAAAGAGGCAAAACCAACTTGGGAAAATCCTCCCTTAAACATGGATTGTAAAACAAAATTTTGGAATCTTGTCTTCACTCGTTCTTTTACAGCATGATCAGCAATCCCCAGCAGTGATTTGAGATTGCTGAAGGTCTTCTCACAAAATTCTTTGGTGAAGATATCAGCTACTTGTTCTGAAGATGAACAGAAGAGTAGGTGAATGGTGCCATCATGCACAAGCTCTCTGATGTAGTGCATATGGATCTCAATGTGTCTGGTTCTCTGCTTCTGAACTGGATCTTTGCAGATTCGAATGGTACTATGGTTATCACATTAGATGGTAGTTGAGTACTCAGGTTTGAAGCCACACTCTCCAAGTAATCCCTGCAACCATAAACATTGAGTCGTTGCATTAACAACTCCTCTGTACTCAGCTTCTGTAGATGAGGGTGCAATGGCACTCTGTATCTTGCTTGACCAACTAATTGGCCCTTCTACAAGCATGAACACATATCTTGATGTGGACTTTCTATCTATGCTATCACCTGCCCAATCACTGTCAATAAACCCAATCATCTCAAGATCAGATTTAGCTTTATAGAAGATCCCTTGTGTCCTTGTTCCCTGAACAAAGTTAAGGATCCTTTTGGATACATTCCAATCGATCTCCTGAGGCTGATCCATGAATCTAGAAGCCACACTTACTGCATAACAAATATCAGGTCTAGTATGTGTAAGATACAACAAACATCCTATCAATTGTCTATACAGAGTATTGTTTACCATCGGTGAAGAATCAGCTTCTTCCAGCTTCACTCCTGAAAGGAAAGGAGTTTTGCTTGCTTTGCAATCCTTCATTCTGAATTTGTTTAGCAAGTCCAAGGCATATTTGGACTGGTGCACCTTGATTCTAGCTTTGGTTTGAGCAATCTCAAGCCCCAGAAATTGACTTAAGAGCCCCAAATCTGTCATGGAGAAGGCTTGGTTCATAGCACTCTTCAAAGAAGCAATCTCATCCTGTGAGCTTCCTGTAATGAGGAGGTCATCAACATATAACACAATGATCATTAATGAACCATTAACTAACTTCAGATAGACATTTGGATCTGATTTTCACCGAACAAAATTCAGAGATACCAAGAAGCTATCTATCTTGGCATACCAAGCCCTGGGGGCTTGCTTTAGCCCATACAATGACTTTATCAACCTGCACACAAGAGAAGGGTTAGTAGCAAAACCTTGAGGCTGCTGCATCTATATCTCTTTAGTGACATCTCCATTCAGGAAGGCACATTTTACATCCATATGATGTACCTCCCATTGCTTTGAGGCTGCAATGGCTAAGGCTAGCCTGATGGAATCCATCTTTTCCACTGGGGAAAAAGTCTCATTGTAATCTATGCCATGAACCTGTGAGTAGCCCTTGGCTAGCAATATGGCCTTGTACTTCAGTGGTGAACCATCAGCAGCAAATTTGGTCTTATAGACCCACTTACACTGGACTAACTTTCTTCCTGGAGGAAGATCCACTAGCTCCCATGTGTTGCTCTTCTGGAGTGAGCTGAACTCCTCCTTCATGGATTTTTTCCATCTTGGATCTCTTGCTGCTTCTTCATATGTTCGAGGATCAAAATCCACCATCAAATAGCATTTTTCAGCAAAAAAAGGATCCTTCATGCACAAACCACTCTCAAATTGAGATCTAGTCCTCCTTGGGTCATTGGGATCCCCAGCTAGCTCTCCTGCTGCATGTAGTGTCTTGGATGCCCATTTTGGCCTTGTAGGTCTGTTAGGGTATGCAATAAACTTATCTCCATTAGAAAAATCAGAATCAGCATGTTCAACAAACTCTTTACTTACTTCTTGAGGTTCAGGAGGTGAAGAGGCTTCACCAACCTCCACTGCTGCAAGGGGTTCTTCTTCAAACTGAACACACATTTAGATGAAGGATTTGTTTGTGCTCAAATTTATCAACTTGTACCCTTTTGAGTCTTCAGAGTACCCAACAAACAGGCACTCTTGGCTTTGTGGCTGCAAATCCTTCCTCTTCTTTGTTGGAATCCTGGCCCATGCCTTTGAGCCAAAAATTCTGGAATGGGTCACATCTGGCTTGTGCCCACTCCATGCTTCGAAGGGAGTCATACTTATGCTTCCTAAGCAATTTCAAAGTCATCCTCAAATGTTCCACATGTTCTTCCTCATTCTTAGAATAAATAAAAATGCCATCAAGGAAACAAGAACAAACCTGTCCAGATACTTACTGAAACATTATTCATGAGGCACATGAACATGGCTGGTACATTTGTGAAACCAAATGATACCACTACAACATCATAAGATCCATAAATTTCTCTAAAGGTTGTCTTATGAACATTTTCATCCTTGATCCTTACCTGCTGGTAACTAGACTTTAAGTCAATATTGGAAAACACCTTTGATCTTCTCATTTGATCAAATAAGTCATCAATCCTAGGAAAAGGATACTTATTCTTCACAGTGACTTTTTTCAACGGTCTAAAATAAATACACATCTTGTGTGTACCATCTTTCTTTTTGACAATTAGGAATGATGCTCCCCAAGGAGACACACTTTTCTTGACATACCTCTTTTCCAACAACTCTTGCAGCTTCATCTTCAGCTCTATCATTTCTGGTGTACTTTCCCCATAGGGTTTCTTGGACACTGGTGCTTTACTTGGATCATGTTCAATTGTAAAATTGTTATCACTCTTTGGAGGAAGCCCTAGAATCTCATCAGGAAAAACATTCTTGAATTCCTGCAACACATGAAGGTCCTCCAACCTAGAATCTTCATTCTCTGCTACCTCCAAAACATGAGTTGCATACTCTTTCTAAATTTTCCCATAGAACTTGTTCAGCTGCATTGCTGAATACTTCCTTCCATAGATCACTTTTGGAATGCCTTTCACAATCCTTAGGTTTCCTTATTCATCCAAGTACTCAAAAGTCCTGTTGTAACAATCAAACTTTACCCCGTGAGCTTCTAACCAATCCATTACAATGGGAACATCATAGGAACCAAGTGGTAGAACATTTAGATATGCACAAGTGATTAACCCATCAATGACCAATGGAAATTTCCTTACCACCTCACTGGATTTCTTCTTAGTTCTAGTGGCTAGTTAGACTAACCATGATCTTCTATGATTTGACTTCTTCAAAGTGCACATATCAACAAATCTAGGGGTATTATAGCTGTGAGTTGATCTAGGGTCAATCAAAATAGAAACAGTATGTTCAACGATCTCACCCTCAACTTCCACCACAGTTGATTTATGACCTACCTGGTGGTCTTCTAACACTGTACAATTTTTAGGAATGATCCCTGATTCCTGAACCACAGTTAAATTTATTAGGTGCTTGGGACTTGACCTTCATTCCCATACTCAAGTGGACAATTCCTTCGCAAATGGGGTCCTTCACATCCCCAACATTTGAGTGGTTTCTTGGGATTTTCCCTCATCACTTTGGCTGGCTCAATCTCAGCTTGTGATGGCTTCCTTTGCTACTTCAGGAGGTGAGAAGGTTTAAAACCTTTCTTCCTTGGGTTAAGCTTTTCATTCTTCTCATGAGAATTTATTCTACTTCCTTCCATATTTGTTAACTGATGCCCATATTTTATCTTCCTTTTGGAAATCTGCCAAACTCTGTAGCATGGAGGTAGTCAACTGGTTTTTCTCTACCAGAGCCTTGACCATCCTCTTATTTTCTTCTTGGTGTTGATCTTGTTTAACCTTCTTGATCGGACCAAGACCAACATTTCGATCTGCAACTCTACAAAATTTGTTAAAAACATCATCTGTTAGACAATCTCATAAATGAAAAGAAATTACTTACCAACTGCTTCTTGCATGCATGATTGGTCAATATCATAGTAAAATTCAGATCACGGTCACGATGCACTTTGTTGGGTTGACTAATTTTATCAATTCTGCTAAATAGCACTCTTTCTCGCTGTAGTTTTCTTTCTGTAACCAATTTCCTTGCCACATTTATACCAATGTTGCAACCATCAGCTCTGTCAAATCACAACCTAGGTGTTCTTTTCCATTTTTATCTGTTCAACTTGGCCCATTTAGGCCCTAGTGCTGCAACCAGCAGCTCTGTTAAACCACAATTTGGGTGTTCTTCTATCTTTTAACTACTCGTTTTGGCCCATCCAGGCCCAATGCTGCAACCAGCGGCTCTGATACCACTCTGTCACATACCCATACCCTGATTATCATGCGGAATTAAAAATTTCTTATGGAACCATTTTCGTTCTTTGAATCACAGGGCATGGCCATGAAACACTCCTCAAAATTCATGTTCTGATACCACACTGCCATGTCCCCTCCAGTCCACCATTGATCAATTCGACGATCTATGAAGAAAGATCTCATAGGAGATCAAACGGCAGAGAAGTATTGCGACGGAAACCAATGGTCACAATCTGTTCTGCATATTGGAACAAGTCGACAATTAAGAATCAACCCACAAGAATCAACAGTGTAGAAAGCTTGAGTCTGTGGAATCGGGAAATATTGAAATTTCCATCCTCCATCCCTCATCCTGCATCTCGCATGCAGAATAAATCACTGTGGAAATAAAAGTTGCGGAAGTAGATATCTGTGAAACCACATCCCGCACCCAGCACCCCACATGTGGAAAGGAAGGTTGCAGAAGGAAAACTACGGAAATAGATATTTACAGAAGTATGTTTCTACATCCTGCATCCCACATCCCGCATCCCGCAAGTTGTGAAAAGAAGAGATGTAGAAGGAGATTTCTGCCAATAAACTCATCCCATTAGTAGAAGTATTGGGTAGATTTGATCATTCAGTACATCACCAATTTGACCATCTAAGTCCCATAAATTAATTTAAAAATGTATTGAAAGAAACATACACAGATGCATATAATTTCAATTATACAGCAGAAGCAATTCATCAACTCAACATATTAAACATATTCATCATATTTCATGAACCAAATACTATTTGCAGAGATTAACACAAAGATACTTATATTTGAAAGAAGTTGCCCACAACCAGCTACATCATTGCAACCTTCCACCCAACCATAGGCCATTGCGCTCATCAATCTCTCAACAGCACTGCCACCCTTGAGATGGGCATGATTCCCACAAGGAATAAGGAACACTAATAGGCTCACACATAGCCAATAATACAACCAAAATTAGCCAAGACAACACAGTTGGGTTTATCAAGCTGCACACAAAAAAACCAATATATTGCTGGTTTTATCAGACTCCAGTCATTCAAGCCAACATTCTCATTAAGGACCATCCAATCCAACTAACAGATGGGTTTATCAGGCTGCAAAGGAACTGGGAAACTTGAAATTATCGGCTAGTGAGCTCAACCATCAAACTATGGAAACTTGCACTAGATGAGGCTTAGCTCCGAAAACATCTATAAACCCAACACAAGGAAGCATCCCCTTCTCTGCTACACAGTCCCTCAGGCTATTCCTTCCCTTCCAGTGTTGTTCAGGGTGTGCAAAGAAGAAAACCATCCCCTCTAGATCTATTTGTGAGATTCCTTCCTACACTAGGTTTATTAATCTAGTTGAGATCCAATTCCACTCTAGACCGTTTCAAACTGAGGAAGAAATAAGCACACACAGCAGACCAGAATGTTAACATAGAAAAACAGACTTCCACTCACTCTGTGACAGAGGAGACCATTGCACGACAACACTTAGGATGGTAACAACAGGAGAACAACATATAACAAAACACAGTTTTGCAAAATAGGCTAATGGATAGCGTGCATGCACAGGATGGAAAATAGGGAAAGATCAGAATCGACCACAACGTTTTGGGTGAAATCTAGATGATGGACTGGGCATGCACAACAAAAAAACAAAACAAAAACCAAGAAACTGAAAGCATGAAGGATGGATGATCCAAATGTCTCGACCCTCCCCGCAACGTGAGGGAAGATGAAAACATGAGTGCATGAAGGGAAAAGGGGCATACATTTTCTGGGTGTTTCCTTTTGACACATGCCTTTTCCCCAAATAGCTCAAGGTTAAACATTACCCCTCCCTATTCCTTGTGAAATCATGCCCCCATCTCTTTAACATTGCGACGCGTAGCTAGTTGTGGTATTTTTATTAGTTTGCATTTTACATGATATTCACAAATATATATACTGTGCTTGACTTAGCACCATAAACCATAGGCATCAACCCTGATCACCTTGTTAGTTTTTCATCATATAAGCTAGCATTATGATCTTAGAATCTTTTCACTGAGAGAATAACAAGCATAGCAATAAAACATAAGCACATCACAAGAGATAAGAGACACAAAGATTTTTCCTCGGGGAAACCATAAAGGAGAAAACCCCGCAACTTCCTCAGAGATATAATTAGCACCAAAATAGTAAAATCCCAAAACAGTAAGATGATCTCCCAACAACAGCAGTCTCTCTCTCTCTCACTGAGAGAGCTTCTCCTCTTTCACTCATGTGCCCCAATGAGTGAGTGTGTTTGTTTCAAGTGATATGAATAGAGAGGCTCACTCTCTATTTATATTCTTTCGTTCACTTGAAGTGCACTCCAACATGTCGGCCTCACTTAGCAATTACTTACTAGAGCCGACATCTCTAGGAGTGTCTAATAACCCTAGTGCCCCACCACTTGTGGGGAATTTGCCTTCTCCGACCAATAGGAGGATAACACAATGGTGGGGACTATTTCCCCGACTTACAATGACTCACCTAGGTTCAACTTCACTAGGATAGTCTAATAACCCAAGGGCCCCATAAATGTGGGGACTTTAACCCTTGACCAATAGGAGGGTTACCTACAATGACTTGACATGAATTTCTCATTATATAAACTTCCCAGAATAAACATCGGGGTATGACATGACTCAAATACATTATAATACATCCTGGAAAGAACATCGGGTTACAATAGATAAGAAATACAAGGGAATACATTCCGAAGTTACAATTACATCAACACTCCCTTTTAACTAGGAAGGTATTCTCTTGACACAATTTATCAGCACAAGTCTTCTTCTCTATATCATTTAGGTCATCGTCATCTTCAGGTCATCTTCATCTTCAGGTCATCTTCATCTATAATTCATCTTCATTTGGATCTGGATCATCATCACTGAATCTAGATCATCACTCGATCTAGATCATCACTAGACATTATCATCTAATCTGGATCATCACTGCTGGATCATCTTCACTGGATCTGGATCATCACTCGATCTAGATCATCACTGTTGGATCATCATCACTGGATCTTGATCATCACTCGATCTAGATCATCACTCGATCTGGATCTTCGTCACTGGATCTAGATCATCACTTGATCTAGATCATCATCACTGGATCTCGATCATCACTCGATCTGGATCATCACTACTGGATCATCATCACTAGATATCGATCATCACTGGTGCTATCTCATGATTCTTCTCATCATAGGAACTTCTATAGAGCTAGCCCTTTTTCATGCTAGTTGTAGGCCTAGCCGTAGGTCTTCACCCAGCACTTACATCTGACCTACTTTTCAGAAAGGCACGCCCAACACTCACATCTGATCATGTAGTAAACTACAATCACATCAGAAATTCCCAGCACTCACATTCACCAGCGTGATAGGACATCACATCACTAACATCTGTGAAAGGGCTTCAGCACTTACATCTGACCTACTCGTCAGAAAGGCATAGTACTCACATCCATCCAGGCTAGAACACATCCTACTCACAATGATGGAAGAGTTATGTACTTCCATCCAGGCTGGAACAAATCCTACTCACAATGATGGAATATTTTCCCACTCTCATCCAGGTTGGAACACATCCTGCTCACAATGATGAAAGACTCTCATCCAGGTGGGAACACATCCTGCTCACAATGATGGAAGGGCTTGCACTCAAATTTGATCTTGTAGGAACCAATCCTACAATCATATCAGAATGGCCCCCAGTCCTCCTCGACTGAGCTACCTGGTAACTGACCAGGTGCCTCCATTCTCCTAGAGAATGGCAGTTTCCCTTACATCTGACCTGCTCGTCGGAATGGCCAAAACTCACATCTGACATGGAAGGAACTTAATCCTTTAGCCATGACAGAATGGTTCAGCCCTTACATCTGATCAAGTGGGAACACATCCCTCTATCACATCAGAATGGCTACTCAGTCCTACACTAAGTTTTCCTGGTAACTGACCAGGTGCCTCCATTCCTATAATGGAAATTTCCCTTATATCTGACCTACTCGACAGAATGGCCAGAACTCATATCTGTCATGGAAGGGAGCAACCCTATCACCATGATAGAATGGCTCAGCCCTTATATCTGACATACTCGTCAGAATGGCTATGAATATCAGCACTCATATTTGACATGGAAGGAACCAATCCTCTCACCATCACAGAATGGCTCAACCCTTACATTTGACCATGGAAGGAACCAATCCTCTCACCATGCCAGAATGGCTATAGGTCTTATCACTTTCTCTTGGAGGAAAACTCGTTCTAGAGAACACCAAGCTTCTCCTTGAAGTACTCGAACTTCAGCCTAGCCAATGGCTTCGTCAATACATTGGCTATCTGTTCCTCCGTCGCAACATACTGGAGCTTCACTGCTCCCCTCTGCACCATATCCCTGATATAGTGATACTTGATCTCAATGTGCTTCGACTTGTCATGGAACACTAGATTCTCTGACAACTTCACGCAACTCTGGTTGTCACAATGTATACAAGTAGCATCCAACTAGAGATCAAATATATCAGACAGTAGCTTCCGTAGCCATACTGACTCACAACTAGCTGAACAAGCTACGACATACTCTGCTTCAGCTATACTCAGTGCCACATAGGGTTGCTTCCTGCTAAACCAAGAGATCACACCTGATCCCATACTGAAGCAACACCCTGAAGTACTCTTTATGTCGATGGCACTGCCTGCCCAATCATAATCAACATAACCCTCCAGGTTAATCTTTTGATTCGCATCGTACTTGAGTCCATAATCAGCTGTAGTCTTCAGGTACCTCAAAATATGCTTTGCAGCAGTCATGTGAACACTCCTCGGATCTGTCAATAACTGGCTTAAGGTGCTCACAACAAAACAAATGTCTGGTCTCGTGTTTGTCAGGTACATCAATGACCCAATATTCTGACGATACATCGTAGCATCAACTGACTCTAATGAAGCATAACTCAATAGCTTCAGGTTCGATGCCATCGGTGTGGTCATAGCCTTGCAGTCCATCATCTCAAACCTCTTCAGGATCTCTACTGCATACTTCCCTTTTCCAAGGAAGATTCCATCTGTACTCTGCCACACCTCCATACCTAGAAATTAATGCATCATCCCCAAGTCCTTCATTTCGAACTCAGCAGCAAGCTTTCTCTTCGTATTAGTAATAAACCCATCTGTACCTATCAAAAATATATCATCTACATGTAGTAGAAGCATCACTGGGTTGCCATCTTCAACCTTGTAGAAAAGGTTGGAATCTGCTTTACTCTTGGTAAAGCCCAAACTGGATAGAAAGCTGTCAATTCTGCCGTACCATGTCGAACCTCAGGATCTTCTGTAGTCACTCCCTTTGAAGTGGAGCATCATACTCCCTCTTTCTTCCATACTCTATGCACTGAAATATTCTATACTGGAGTGACAAGTAGTGTCCATCTAGGATCATTGTATACCAAGATCCTCTATTTTGAACTTTTCCAAAAGTTCTTCTCACATATATTTGTGAGCTTGTCATCCTTTATCAACCTTGTAGCCAAGGTCAAGATATTCATCAAGCTCATCATGTATTTGTTATCCCATGGGTGTCTTCTGAACTCCTACAAGGCCTTCTTTCATTTGCACACATGATTATGCATGGCATGTGACTTCACTTCCAGTGGCTGCAAATATCTCTTCTTAGTTTATGTCTTCTTTTCATGAGAAGCCTCGTGCTATGAATCTTGCTTTGTATCCCACGATGTTTCCATCTACTGCATGATGGAACTACGAACTTCTCTTCAGGTCTTGATACTACATCCTAGACATCATTCTTCTTGAACTGGTCTTCTTGGTTACTTCTTCATGGCTGGAAGGTTCTGTATCAATGATGTCGTTGTATTTGTCATATTATTCTTTGTCTTTGAACAGTCGTCACTTGTTCTTTGGAACAAGTCTCACTCTTCTTTGCCTGCAGGTGATTATGTATTCGATCTTTCCTACAATTCAAATGCATTTGTATGGTTAGAAACTTTTCATAAGGAATATTCATACTAGAAAATTCTTATGCATAAATATATGATCATGCAACTACTTTAGCCAATACAATATTCATCCATATCTCACGAAACGTTTCTAGATGCCTTCCATCTCTACCGGGACAACATTGAGATTGTGCACTAATCCAATATGTTAGCAAAGAGGTTTCATTCTAGATAAGTAGGAATGGAGAGTTGTATAGCACCATGAGCTACTTACCCATCACATGCATATTAGTAGTATACTGTCGTTAATGCAAACATCCTATCATGCATAATACATCAACTGAATATAGACAAATGCACAACAAAACAATATCATGAAATGACAATTGAATACTTATCTTTATTTGTTTCGTGGGTAGACTCCTTCTTGAGCCTTCAGCTTCTTCATCTTCCTCATTCATAATAGCATCATTTCTTATCCAAATGCTAAGGATGATAAGAGGTGATTCAAGAGTTGAGTCCTTCGTATTTCTCATCACTTGAGGGATCTTCTTTGTATGGTGAGATCTTGATCTTCAATTGCTCCCATCTTCTCTTCTCTTCTTATGAGTCGAGCTTCTTCTTCTTCTCGAAGTCTGCTGAAAGTAATCACTTCCTTCTCGCACACATTCCTTGCATGAATGAATCCCATGATCCTGGGAGGCTATTCAAGGTGGCTATCATCACTTATGCACTCTTCTATTTGAGAGAGCCTTATGACTGCATGGTCTCTTCATTCTAGATCTTCACATTCTTTAACTGGATTCTTAAGGTCATCTTCTGATGTATGTTCTTCCCTTCAAATATCTTGGTCAAGGAATCAAACATCTTTGGTGTCTTTAGGGAAGACACTTGTGGTACAAGTTGATCCGTGACTAAATCAACCATGATCTTCTTGGCCTTGACCAAGTTCTTCTTGTGAAAGGCTTCTAACCTCATCTCCATCTGAAACTGGAACCTCTATACTCATGTAGGTGTCCAATCCATTTTCTTCAGAGAGATCAAATACTTCTATTCTTGGAAGTTATGAACTTCACCAAGCTTATCATCAAGCTTATGTGATAGATCACTTTGAAATGAGAACCTCAAATGAAAATAGCAAAGGATTAGATCTTACCAATTTGAGGTGTCTATCCTGATTCCGGAGCTGGCTGATCTAGTGTTTGTCATAGAAAACCTAATTTTCAAAACTTGGAATATTTCATATCTGATTGGACAGACAGATAGATCCCTTCAAATGGATCTGTCCAATGTACTCCTTTTCTGAAAACAGTGGAGGGAAGCTCCCGGAACAGGAAGCCCTAATTTTCCAATTTCTTCTACAGAAATGACTGTTACTGTTTTTGGGATATATCCAAACATACTACTACTGTGTGTCTGAAATTTCTAAATGAGGTAACCTTGCATGTCCCTAATCCAACACCACAGGTTTCATCAGAATTGGTTTCCCCAATCAGGATTTATGATCCTTTTCCCAAGGCGACCTGTTACAAGACTGTTCAGAATAGCGAAGTTGTACAGAATTCCACGTGTCACTGGTTGATCTTCTGAGTCTGATATTTGGACCACCAAACTTACAGTCCATTCCATTTCTAGAAAATCTTCAGGAAATCCATTTGGACCTCTGTAGCCCAAGATAGTTCAATTCTCCCTGGGTGTCTTGTTTAGGGATGGATTCTGGAAGAGGCTGGAACCCTAACTTAGAGGGATTATATCTCCCGTAATATAGTGAATCGGACACTGAATTTTGGATACCGTGTACATCAATATTTTATCTTCGGTCCCTACAATTTTTAGCTTCTGATACTTCTCCAAACTTAGAATATAGCGAATGTACCAAAACTTAGAAGTTTTAGTATTTAGGGTTTTTCCTAGCTCGAGGTCAAACTAGGGTTTGAATTTCCCAGAGTTTCACCCAACCAAATTTCTTGATCCAGGTCTATAAACTTTGGTTTTTATGAGGATAACAATCCTATGTTGGGCTTAGTCAAAAATTCTTCTTCTATAGAAAGCCCTAATTTCCCGCACCAAAACTAAAAATGCTCGGAATCGAATTCTGCTTCGACAGAAAGATGCGCCCTTCAATGGAGAGTCATCCTAGCATAATTTTGCTGATGGATTGTGGAGAGAGACCCAAAAATTAAGAATCCCTAGCTTCTACAGCTGCACAATGTCTTCTTCTCAGGTTAGCTCTGATACCATGTTATTTTTTCATCATATAAGCTAGCATTATGATCTTAGGATCTTTTCACTGAGAGAATAACAAGCACAGCAATAAAACATAAGCACATCACAAGAGACAAGAGACACAAAGATTTTTCCTCAGGGAAACCATAAAATATAAAACCCCACAACTTCCTCAGAGATAGAATCAACACCAAAACAGTAAAATCCCAAAATAGTAAGATGATCTCCCAACAGCAGCAGTCTCTCTCTCTCACACTAAGAAAGCTTCTCCTCTTTCACTCATGTGCCCCAATGAGTGAGTGTGTTTGTTGCAAGTGAGATAAATAGAGAGGCTCACTCTCTATTTACATTCTTTCATTCACTTGAAGTGCACTCCAACATGTTGGCCTCACTTAACAATTACTTACTAGAGCTGACATCTCTAGGAGTGTCTAATAACCCTAGTGCCCCACCACTTGTGGGGACTTTGCCTCCTCCGACCAATAGGAGGGTAAAACAATGGTGGGGACTATTGCCCCGACTTACAATGACTCACCTAGGGTTGAATTCACTAGGATAGTCTAATAACCTTAGGGCCCCATAAATGTGGGGACTTTAACCCTTGACCAATAGGAGCGTTACCCACAATGACTTGACATGACTTTCTCATTATAGAAACTTCCCAGAATAAACATCGGGGTATGACATGACTCAAATACATTACAATACATACCGGAATGAACATCGGGTTACAATAGATAAGAAATACAAGTGAATACATTCCGAAGTTACAATTACATCAACACACCTATACACAAAACATCAATCAATGGAAGGGCCTTGGCCTTTATCTCCTTGCCATGATTCCATGCAATATTTTCACCATGTAGAATCAAAATACCACGGGGTAAAAACCGTGGTGTTACAGATGATATTGTAGTTAATGGTATGTATCAAGGGTCCAATTTTCTTATAAAGTTGGGGCTACTTCTATCCATATTGTTCTTTTGTGTGATGACACATTTGGTGTCATTACTCAAATGAAAAAGTGTCATTTCGAGGTATAACACATATGTTAAGCACTTTGGTAAACTTGTGTTGATTCTCTTTGATTACATTTTGGTTCATGATAGGATTTTGAAAGAAGTGCACCCTTGGTTTGAAAGCTATGCCATGAGTTTGGGTAGAGCAATAATTGCATATTAATTTTTTTGAAAATAAATTTAGGAGGATAGAGATATTGCATTTTGTCCCTATGATTGAGCATGGTAAGGGTGATGCGCCATGTAGAGATTCATTTCAATTCATAACATATATGACTTCCCAAGGAAGTTAAAGAAGTTTTCCATGGGATGAATACTCTGGAACAATTTTCAAAGGAATGAAGAAGGTAATGGGAACTTGTTCAATGTTATCCACACTTGGTTTCGCTCTATAATTTTTTCTTAGATACCTATGGATATGCATCAATGATGAGGGATTGAATGGTGAAAATGGTTGTATCCCATTTCAACAATGTGAAGTGTATCATATTAATATTATACACTCTCTATCACTTCAAGAGAAGAACTTGGTAAAGAAAAAATTTTCAAGTCCTAATTTGATGTTTTTCACTAATATTTTGGTGAATGATATTTGTGTTTTAGGAAATTTCATTGAAGCAACCCTTATGTACAACACTGTAAAATTTGGATTGCACAACATCACAACAGTAGTTCTGATTCATGTGAAAATCAATCCTATATCTATATTCAATATCAATCCTCATTTAGAATATTTCACGAGACAACAGAAAATATGAGAAGACGTATATGAGACAAAACTAGAGAAACCTCTCTAGAGAATTATTTCCATTGTTATTATTGAGAAAAAACTAGTACTATATAAAGGCATTATTACATGAAATACCTTGGGACAATACCACGGGCCCAACAAACCATATGATTTGACCTAAACCAATATGATTGGATCACAAAATGGTAGGCTTATATTGGACCAATTCACTTTTCAATTAAATAAAGCCAAGTGTAAATCATAGATTGGACCATAATGAGATTCAATGAACATGAGGGACCAAAAGGTGGTTTCATAATGAGGTTCAATGAATAATAGGGACCAAAATTAGGTTACAAAGGTTAATATGTGTGAACACATCCATTAGGAGGGTGCATGGGGTGAATAGTTGGAAACTAGTGGACCATTATAACACAGGATTGACCATATCACTAAGAGGGTGCACTCCATCTCCTTAAAATAGGGAAATTCATTAAATGCCTCATAAATGAAGCATCAAGAGGCACATTGAATCCCTAAATGATGGAAAGGAGTCCAAAAGTGGACAAACAAGGTTTCATGGATTTATCTCTAGTCTAAGTGGTCCAAATGTGGACAACTTGTTATAGCGGATTTCACCACTCTAGGTGAATCACACTTTGTATGGCCTTCCCCTGTCCCGCTGCAGACTCTTTAGACCCCATGGACCATATTTTGTCCTTTGATGTTTCCTTGATCATCCCTAAAACCATATGAAAAATTATATACGTGGCTTTTAACCCGATAACCACATACATACACGGGTTTGACCCCGATAACCGCGTACATCGGGATGTGTGCATAATCCAAATCCTTTTGGAGTTTTCCTTGACATGGATCCGACTCATTCGACTCCTGGCCTTCCATATACCTTGAGATCACTCAGATTCGACCTTTCATTATCCCTTTGAAAGCTATATAAGGAACCCCTTGGTACATTGAAGGCATATAGAGAGAATTAAGAGCAAAGAAACTATAGTCCATTGTTTCCAAAACTTATACTTGAGTTTGCATCCCTTTGTCCCTTGGAGCACTTTTGTGTTCTTCCCAAGATTGCCTTTTGGTTGTGAGCTTGCTATAGAGAGATGGAGGATTGAAGTGGTGGAGGCCCAAGTGGGGGATTCAGTTTCTCTGGTTCACAGATGTGCCGTCAGAGGTTGTATCTATCTTGTAATCTCTGATTTATATTAATCGAAATATCTTTTCTTGTCCAATGATGTGTATTTGATTGAATATTTTATCCATGGGAATATGTCAAATGCTTTTACATTATTGATTATATATGCTAGAATAGATCTAACACCATGATATATAGTATGCTTGTATTGTTTACTTGTTGTTGAGGAAGTGTTATAGCAATTCAAGCTGAAGATTGGAAATCTCAATGGGGATCTACTTCAACCGTCCGGAATAAGGTACGAGGTCTGATCCTTTAGTGTTAGACATTTTATTTCTATTGCATATTGGGAAAGATTGATTTCTGGATTCAAGCTGTCTGTTGTGGTACCCCAGTCCATAGGAATTTCTCTCCGTAACACAACTATGGTCCAAAACACTAGACTAAGAACTGTTGGGTGTTATATTGTCTTAATGAATCACTAGATATTTTATTATCGACCAGGGTTTGTAAACTTTGAGTTAACACAAAATATATGCTAAGGTAGAAGGATACCTAGGGTGTCGTAGAAATATTTTAATAAAGAAAAGATCGAAATATCTTTCAAAATGAAAAACCGAGTCAAACTTCAGAAATCCAACTACTAAATTAATTAGACTTGGACAAAACCAATAGATCGGAGCAGTATTAATCTATACTAATCTACTCTATGAACAGTAACTTGAAAAGATATATAAACAATACTAATCTTAAGAAACAAGGCTTGATCGAGAATAAACTATTCTTTATAGGAAATATATTATTTATTCAGCTTCTAGTCTAGGAATTAGAAAGGCCATAAACAAGTTCGGAATTCTAACTATATGGAAACAAAATGTTGTAGAAGCATTATCTCTCAAGTCCAACTACTAAATTTTTTATCAGACCCTAAGGTCTTGACATTTTCCTAAGGAGGGTTTTATTGTAAAACCATTGTAAATCTTCAGTAAAGAGTTTATTTCTAGATAACATGCATAGGCATATTTTGGTTTTTTTGTTTGTTGCATCATAGGTTGGTAGTGCCAGTAGGAGTGATTGTGGATCATGACTCCCTATGTGGAGATCAAAACGTAGGTTTTTTTTTTGTGATAGAGATGTTTTTCATCATGCTCTATTTTGTTAATCTTAGGTAACATTTTAGGTTAAATAAAAAGATTAGAGAAGTAGAGGGGATTATGTTCTTTAGTTATGTTCTTCTGGGTTAGAATCCCATTTGTAGAGAGACGAACAGACTTGCATCTGGTTCCTCTTGTAAATATTTTGAGAATATAGAGGAAGGCGAGCTGAGTGGTGTGTGTGTGTGTGTTTTATTAATAGATATAGTAGCTGTGTGTTTTCATTTTTAATGGCCTCTATGCATTTATTGTTTGAACTGTGTGTATGAGCAGAGCCGACTTCAGCGGTTTTCTGAACATTTGTGTATTTTTGTAAAATCGTTGATTCATGCATGAAGTTGTTGCTTGAATGGTTGGAATAGTTCATAGATGCATGCATAGGAGGGTTAGGATAATTACTATTCAAGTTTGCTGGATGGATTGATCGATTCCATGATCAATTGGCATAGCACAGAAGTTTTTTCCTTAACCAATTTATTCCAGAGAACAAATAGTGGAGATCAAGATTGCAGATGGAGATCTGACAGTCCAAGAGAGATACACAACAAAATTTGTGAAGGCGATAATGAAACTACAAAGATTTGTGAGATTTGCACCAAAGCGTAGATCGACGATCGTGGGGAAGGCCACAAATATCTGACGGTGGAAAACAATTACAGAGGAAAAGTTGTGGGAGGAGAATTGCGGGGGAATAACTTTGAAAAGTTGACCTCGCATCCCGCATCCCAAAACTCCTTGTGTAAATCCTATTGTAGAAAGGAGGTTGCAGAAACAGTGCTACGGGAAATCCTGTTGCAGAAAGGCATTTGTGGAAACAGTGCTGCGGGAAGGCCTATTGCGAAAAGGCAGTTGTGAAAACAGGGTTGCGGAAAGCCTTGTTGCGGAAGCTGAATTACGGGAAGGAAATTTAGCGCGGAATTGGGACGAGGGATAAACTTGGAAGCCTGCTAATTATAGGAGCCACCATATCCTAGAGGTGTTGGTAAGTTTGGATATGGTCGACCCCACCTACACCATTTTTGGTATCAGAGTGGGTGCCAAAAAAAAAGATTTGCACACTATGGAGAGGAATCTTGCAATATTAATTTGGAATTTGAGTTCAGAATGTTGATTTCTAAATAGAGGAATGAAAAGGAGACTGTGGTATGGGAACCCTCATAAGAGAGTGTTGTAGGAAATGAATGCTAATCGCAATCCTGTAGAGAGAATAGGAAGTGATTAAAGGTTCTGTGTGAGAACCAGAGAAATGCCAATAGATCAAGTAGGAAGAATCTATTAGGATTATTAATCCTCCCTTTTCCAATTTGGTCATATTTCTAAATCAGGAGTCATGTCTAAATTGGGAGTCCATCCAGTCTATTTTTAGTCACTAGCACCATTGGGTCCACTTGGCCTAATTGGGGCACATGTTTCAGTTACTAAAGTGTGGGGAACACTAATTGAGGCATACTACCACTGATTGCACTTACATGCATTAGTTTAGGAGCCTCCTGGACCAATCCCTACAATTCAAGAGCCACTGGGAGTACCGATACCAACCAAGGTTAGTTGAGTTGAGTTGGTGACTATTCAAGCTAAGTTAAGAGTCAGTTACATTCAGTTCTAGTCCTCTATGTTCAGTTAATGCCATTGCATGGCTGCATGTAGGAGAGGTGCATTTCTCACCTACATTAGTCAGTTAGCCTCAATCAACACTGAATTAGACACTTGAGTTGTGTTTTAGAACTCTGATGAACTCCGTGATGATTTAGACAAGGTCAGTTAACCATTGAGTCCTCTTGTTATAGCAGATTTCACCACTTTAGGTGAATCACACTTTGTATGGCCTTCCCCTGTCCCACTGTAGACTCCTTAGACCCCATGGACCATTTTTTGTCCTTTGATGTTTCCTTGATCATCCCTAAAAACATATGAAAAATGATATATGCATATTTTAAACCTATAATCGCGTACATATGTGGGTTTGACCCATATAACTGCGTAAATTGAGATGTGTGCATAATCCAAATCCTTTTGGAGTTTTCCTTGACATGGATCCGACTCATTTGACTCCTGGCCTTCCATATGCCTTCAGATCGCTCGGATTCGACCTTTCATTATCCCTTTGAAAGCTATATAAGGAACCCCTTGGTACATTGAAGGAAAGAAGAGAGAATTGAGAGCAAAGAAACTATAGTCCATTGTTGCCGGAACTTATGCTTGAGTCTGCATCCCTTTGTCCCTTGGAGCACTTTTGTGTTCTTCCCAAGCTTGCCTTTTGCTTGTGAGCTTGCTATCGAGAGATGGAGGATTGAAGTGGTGGAGGCCCAAGTGGGGGATTTAGTTTCTCTGGTTCGCAGACGTGCCGTCAGAGGTTGTATCTATCTTGTAATCTCTGATTTATATTAATAGAAATATCTTTTCTTGTCCAATAATGTGTATTTGAATGTACATTGTATCCATTGGAATATGTCAAATGTTTTTACATTATTGATTATATATGCTACAATAGATCTAACACCATGATATATAGTATGCTTGTATTGTTTACTTGTTGTTGAGGAAGTATTCTATCAATTCAAGCTGAAGATTGGAAAGCTCAACGGGGATCTACTTCAACCGTCCGAAATAAGGTACGAGGTCTGATCCTTTAGTGTTAGACATTTTATTTCTATTGCATATTGGAAAGGATTGATTTCTGGAGTCAAGCTGTCTATTGTGGCACCCCAAGCCATAGGAATTTCCCTTTGTAACAGAATTGGCGACTCCACTGGGGAGTTCCTAGTCATCTTGCCTTTGGGGGTTTTTATCGGTACAATGGGCTTGATATTATTGAATTGCTCTTTGTTTCTCCTTGTTTCTGGGTTGCATTTTATAGTATGTTCATCCATTGACACTCCCCTTTATTTGTTTGACCCTTGGCCTGCTTTTTACCACTACCTTCTCTGTATACGCAGGTTTTTGGCCAAAAGTCACATACATATGCCTATATACGCAGGTTTTTGGCCAAAAGTCACGTACATATGTCGATCCACGCAATTTTTTGGCCAAAAGTCGCGTATATATGTACTTGTTCTTTAAACAGTCGTGTACATCCTCCCTTTTGGTGAGTTTGATGTTATGGGAAGTTGCTGGGTGGGTTGTGAGTGTGGTTGGGTCTTCCTTGGGTCTGATGTTGTCTGTTGGATGCTTCTTTTGTGACCAGAGACCGCTTTTTCATTGATTTTTCTTTGAAAGTAGTTTTAGTCATTTTTCTTTTTTGTTTTGCCATTAGTGCATTACTCTTTTTGTCTTAGTGTCTTGCTGGGCTTGTCTTTTATACTTGTTGCAGAGACTGGGAGTTTTAGATAACTTTTATTGCATTTTTCATTCTTTTATATTGAAAAATAAAAATTAGTTGCACCTTAGATATGGATTTGAGGAGTTACTTGCATTGGATTTGCTTGGATGAGAGTTGTATTTAGGCTTTCATATAGGAAGGATTGCATTGGCAGTAGGAAAAGAAATATATATTTATGCATCTCATGTAGTGGCATACCCTATTTTTAATTTTACAAAGATGGAACTTAGCATTGTTTGTTATGGTCTGCACTTTTATTTCACTGCTGAGTCTTTATATCCCTAGTTGCACGACCATTTCCCTTTGAGTAATTACAGCTAACTAAAATCAACGCATAATTTAAAATGAATTACACTCTTTTCTTTTATAGGGTGCACCAACAAGCTTAGGTTTTAGGATCTTGGAATAGTTCATTGTGAGTAAATTCTCCAAGATCACTAAACAAAAACATGTTTGTGTCTGTCCAGGTGACAATGTGAAATTCCTTGGTATAACCAGTGTTTCTCAGGATCCTCCTCTCAAAAGGGAGTTAAGCACGAGGCAGTGTGAGTGGTTATGATTGGGATGACCCTTGGTCATAACTGAGTAGCACCGGAGATATTTCCAGGATTGTATTCGTATCTGGGGGCTCTTTTGAGAGTTTTGGGCTTTGCTACCTTGCCCATATGGTCAATCCCGCCTGCGACAGTCCACCTGAGCATTGATTATATTGAGGTGACCTTAGTTTCCTTACCTAGGATATCAAGGGGGTACTTGTAGAGGTTATTCTGCAGGTGTCCTGGCCAGGTAGAGGTCGGACATCACAGTCGCTTTATGCGTTGAAGCTGAGGGCCACTATAATTGGTTACGTACCTCCACTTGTAGTGTATGGGAGTTTTGAGCCTCTCCCAGGCGAGAAATACCTGCTGCATTCTGGAGCTCACATATCCTCCCCATGGTTTGCTTGTATTTTGGCTGTAGATTTTCTTAGGAGTGTGCTCTTTGTGCGCTAGTTATCCTTTGGGATCGTGGTTACTTGAGTATATTTATGCTCTCTTGAGTTTGGGTCCTTTTATTTTCGGCATGCCTAGTATCTTATCACTCATCCTTGGTCCTAGTATGGACCCTGGTGTCAGACTTGGGGGCATCACAGCCCCTTACCGTGCTCATAGATTTGGGAATGGTCATATTCCATCCTTTATTGACTATTTTGGGTTGATTTGGACTAATATGGTTGTCATGTAGGGTCCAGTTTTTGTACACTCTCTCCTTGGTTTCGATCCGTTCGTTCCTATCACAGGTATTATGTCTGAACTGGCATATAGGATAGGATTTCACATCCGCTTGCACTTATGCATTGCCTTATGACCATTCCATCTTAACCTTAGGTACGAACCCATTCCATGGTATCACGAAACCTTCATGCTATTGTTAGAAGTGATATTATGTGAATGGTAGAGCTTTCCTATACATGGGTGTCCTAGTTAACTCCCTTTTGCATTTGGTGCCCATGCCGACATTTTCTCCTTTAGGGTGTGGGAGTCTGTTGTAGAGTATTGCCATGACATTTCGCAAGAGCCTCATACTCCTCTTGATCTTATGCTAGCATGTTTCCCTTAGGACTCCCTTATGTCAAGTTGTGAATGCATTATCATGAGCTTTTCCTGCCTCATTGAGCTTTATGCCGGCTCCCCTGACATTGCATTTCATCCATATAGCCCGACCTTGTCTCATGTCTAGCCACGCAGAGCCATTTTTTATATCCTTCATAGCTTAATTTCCCTTTTTACCGGGAGGGGATTTTCCCTCGAGTGTCGATATCCTACACATATATCCTTGCAGTGAGCATAGGTATGTTCCACTACTTGGAACTAGTTTGTTTGCCTTTATGACACTCATCTCCTCCTAGTTTGTAACTATAAAGCTAGTTTATTCTTTTTTCAAGCTTTTCAAATAACTGAAAAAGTCCAAAAAAATAAAAAAACCAAAAATCCAAACAAGGAAAGATGTTATCTTTGGCAGTTGTCGAGTTGTGTCGCCTTTGAACAGAGCACTGTATATCACATCCATTGGTTGGGTTATAATTTGACTTTAGGAGCTGTACTCGTTTATCTGAGTTTATATCCACCGACTGGTTAAGCTTCCAGTCCCTAAGGAGCCTCTGTTGATGCCTCTTGTGTCACAGAGATGTCCCAGTTTATATATCAAGTCTATGTTGCCTTCATTCAGTCACCATATGCCGTTATGCTCTTGTTCGAAGGAAGTTGAAACCTGTGTCGGCCATTCCTCAGTTATCTTGACTTTGCATGTCGGTCATTCCTGGTATAGTTACTGGTTCATGCACCTTATGATCGAGTCCTTCCACATTATACAGCTTGGATGAGTACCTCATGTTGGATGATGGGGGATGCCTTAATGCCCTCCTTCCAGCGGATTTCATCCCATCGACTTCAGATCATTTACTCTGGGATTGGAATCTAGAGTCCTTTTGAGTGCCTTGAGACTTGCAGTCATCAGTGGTAGGTTCTCTCGCCATCGACAGTCTTTGGGAATACATCAATGTCCCCTGATCGATGGATCCTCTCAAGTGTTCGACCTCAACACATTTATTCACACTTGTTAGTTTGCACTCTAGTACCTTGATTCCCATTTTCATTATTG
The DNA here is from genome assembly GCA_001517045.1 of Pseudotsuga menziesii. NCBI lineage: Eukaryota > Viridiplantae > Streptophyta > Pinopsida > Pinales > Pinaceae > Pseudotsuga > Pseudotsuga menziesii. The sequence continues at coordinate 52,519 of LPNX010622977.1, forward strand.
GTGGGTGATCTCGCGTTTGTTAACGGTATACATCAATGACCGGTAATCAGACGATGGACTACTATGTTCGACCTCGACACCTCTATTCGCATAGTAGTACATGTACTCGTAGCGGTTTGTGTAGAAGACTTTCTAGATTGGTGGCATCTCTTATATGCTACCTCCTTGATCGTGCCAGTGTTCATGAGATTTCAGCTCTCGTGACTTGATTCCAGTATATGTCAGACATTTCCAGCCATTATGGAGATCTTGATCCATTATATATCTTCAGCCATTATGGAGATCATGGTCCTTTGTATATCTTCATCATGGAGATTCTGATCTATGTATATTGTACGTGGCGATGACCACATATGTGATATCATGTATTATGCCTATTCATGGCCATTGTACTCTTATGTATCCGGGATTGCTATATGTACTTGCAATTATATGCTGAGTTGTATTATGGTACTATGTTGATTGGGTGGCTGGTCTTCCATTTGGGATCCTTTATCACTCCACTTCTGGGATGGACTTATAATGTATTTCGGCCATTGTATGACCCCTCTGACCTCACACATTAGGGGGCATCTGTTATAGCGGAATTCACCACTCTAGGTGAATCACACTTTGTATGGCCTTCCCCTATCCCGCTGCAGACTCCTTAGACTCCATGGACCATTTTTTGTCCTTTGATGTTTCCTTGATCATCCCTAAAAACATATGAAAAATGATATACGTAGCTTTTAAACCTATAATCGCGTACATACGTGGGTTTGACCCCGATAACCGCATACATCGGGATGTGTGCATAATCCAAATCCTTTTGGAGTTTTCCTTGACATGGATCCGACTCATTTGACTCCTGGCCTTCCATATGCCTTCAGATCGCTCGGATTTGACCTTTCATTATCCCTTTGAAAGCTATATAAGGAACCCCTTGGTACATTGAAGGAAAGAAGAAGGAATTCAGAGCAAAGAAACTATAGTCCATTGTCGCCGGAACTTATGCTTGATTCTGCATCCCTTTGTCCCTTGTAGCACTTTTGTGTTCTTCCCAAGCTTGCCTTTTGGTTGTGAGCTTGCTATCAAGAGATGGAGGATTGAAGTGGTGGAGGCCCAAGTGGGGGATTTAGTTTCTTTGGTTCGCAGACGTGCCGTCAGAGGTTGTATCTATCTTGTAATCTCTGATTTATATTAACAGAAATATCTTTTCTTGTCCAATAATGTGTATTTGAATGTATATTGTATCCATTGGAATATGTCAAATGCTTTTACACTATTGATTATATATGCTAGAATAGATCTAACACCATGATATATAGTATGCTTGTATTGTTTACTTGTTGTTGAGGAAGTATTCTATCAATTCAAGCTGAAGATTGGAAAGCTCAACGGGGATCTACTTAAACCATCTGGAATAAGGTATGAGGTATGATCATTTAGTGTTAGACATTTTATTTCTATTGCATATTGGAAAGGATTGATTTCTGGATTCAAGATGTCTGTTGTGGTACCCCAAGCCATAGGAATTTCTCTCCGTAACACCTCTGATAATGATTTAGACAAGTTCTTAGTTACCTACAATCAAGTAGAGTGTAATCAGTTCGAATTTCCTCATGTGGATTCAAATTGCTTATGGCTATTTATCCATTGTACTTCATTGTAATTATTATATAATTACTTTTTTTATTAATGAAAGCATTCATAGTTGCAAGCCATTTTTGCACTGTTTCATTCTTCAATTGCCGAGTAAATTGTGTGATTTAATTTGTGGGTTGTGTGTTTGTATACAGATCTATGTGCTCAATTTATATGGTATCAGAGCCTCGGCAGACAAGGAACCTCTCCTCCTCAGATCTACAGCTGGATCATTTTTTTGAGCAAATTTCTCCTTCCAGTACTACACCAGAAGCGGAGAATTTACCACTTAATATCCCAAGTTAGGAAATTGTTGATCAAGCTTGCTTGATCAACTATGCTGGGTGTGAAACAAATTCCAAAAGTGCAAACTGTCAACCTTACTTTGTATGTTTCATTATGTAACAGGTTATCATCTCTTCTCACAACATTCGCTACAGGAAGCCCTTTCTTCTCACTACATTCACTACAGTAGCTCAGTCCTCCTTACTGCATTAAAAAATGTCTCATTCAATAGAGCCTCTCACTCCCTTCAACTATCACCAGTGGAAGGAAGACATGGGGGTATTGCTCCGCACCAAGAAGCTCTTTAGACTCACAGAAGAAATAGAGGCAGTGCTAGTTCTGAACCATGAAAAACAAAAGTACTTGAACAGGTTTGATGAAGCTCATGGATACTTATTCTCCTTAATCTCTCGAGATCTTCGATTCCACATCTAAGGATTGAAGACTCCCAAGGATATTTGGGACAAGCTTGCTTCCTTATTTGATAAGCAGGATGAGATGAGGTTCCATCATCTATAAAATGAACTAATCTCTCTTAATCCATTCAACAGCAAATCACTGAATGAATTTTTCACAAAATTCAAGAATTTGATATACCAGTTGAAGCAATGCAAGGTGGAGAAGGAGGATGATCAGCTCATTCTTGCCATTCTCTCAAAACTTAGTGCATACTACTTAGTCTTTGTGTCAACTTTTAAATTGGTGAGGATCACTACTCCAAATTGGAAGATTACCACTCTTGATGCTTTCATTGCATCTTTCACTTATGAGCATGACAAGTTGATCCAAATGGGGATCATTCGATCTTCCAGAGATCAAGCACTGGTTGCAAGAGGACCTAAGGAAGCGAATGATAAAGGAAAGAAAAGAGATAAGTATCCTTTGAAGAAAGAGTAATCAAATGATCCTTCAGATTCAAAGAGAAGCAAGAAGAATGGAAAAGGAAAGGTCCTCTGCTCTTACTGTGGAAGGGGCTTTCATTTAGAAAGCTCATGTATGAGAAGACAACTTGATGAAATGGATCTTCTTTTGAAGAAACATAACATTTCTGCACCTGCTAGTGCAAGGAAGGATGAATCTGAAGAAGAAGATGAAGAATACCCAAGGAAAGGCCATGCACTGAAGGTTTGCTGCTCATCAGCACATGTCTTCCTCATTGATTCTGGAGCTTCCAACCATATGGATGCATCCAGAGAATCATTCTCTTCTTTTCAGTCCTTTGATGGTCCCAATATTTAGATGGGAAATAACAGTAAAGTCCAAACAAAAGGGAAGGGATATATCAAGATTGAACATGGAAGATTCAAAGATGTGCTATTTGTTCCATCCCTAGCTTCAAACCTGTTATCTGTCTACCAGATGACCCGAACTGGCTCTCCAAAGCGAGTGATCTTTGGTCCTAACTCAGTAAAGATCACATATATCTCTACTGGGAACATGATAGCATAAGGTGTTGCAAATCATGCCTCAAAAGTATATGAGTTATCACATTTCATGCCTCCTTCAAAACCAATGCACTCTTAGCAACAACTTGGAAGGGAAGGTAAAATCGTTTCATCTGTTTCTTTTGCAACTTCTACCAGTATTGCAGATACATCCTTTTTCAGTTTATGAGATTGAGATTCAGGGTGATGCAGATCTATATTCAGTCCCTACTTCCAAACCGGAAGCTAGGAAGATGACTGGAAACCCATATGACACTCAGAAATGAAAGACCCTCGTGCTATGCCATGCAATATTACCTCCTTCGGAGAGATGCAATAGACTCCCTATAAGATGCTACATGGCAAGGGCTCTGTCTCAATACATTCAGAAGAATAGATGTGATCATACACCTCTTCATCCAGCAAGAGACAAAGGTTACATTCCTCCTTCCTTCCATCATCAATTTTGAAGAAGAAGGAGAAGTCTACATGCTAGGGCCCAAAATACCTGTGCAGAGCACACCATGCATGCTGCTTTGCTACCTCACAGAGATGAAGATTGCAGCAACATATTTTCAATTTTTTCAAACTTGAATCCTGATTCTGCCTGCTTAGATAGAGGGGGGGATTTTTTTCCATGTGGTTTTTCCCCAACTCCTTGTATTAAGCAATTACTTTATTTTACTTGATGTAATGGGTGATCTATGTTCTTAGTTACTTGGGCCCACATATTGTCCAAGTTAGCATTCAGGGGGGGTATTAGGATTATTAATCCTCCCTTGTCCAACTTGTTCATATGTCTAAATCAGGAGTCATGTCTAAATCGAGAGTCCATCGAGTCTATTTTTAGTCACTAGCACCATTGGGTCCACTTGGCCTAATTGGGGAACATGTTCCAGTTACTAAAGCGTGGGGAACATTAATTGAGGCCTACTACAATCGATTGCACTTGCATGCATCAGTTTAGGAGACTCCTAGACCAATCCCTACAATTTAGGAGCCACTAGGAGTGCCGATACCAACCAAGGTCAGTTGAGTTGAGTTGGTGACTAGTCAAGCTATGTTAAGAGTCAGTTACATTCAGTTCTAGTCCTCTACATTCAGTTAGCACTAGCTTTGCATGGCTGCATGCAGGAGAGGCACATTTCGCACCTACCTTAGTCAATTAGCCTCAGTTAACTCTGAATTAGACACTTGAGTTGTGTTTTAAAACTCCGATGAATTCCAATGATGATTTAGAAAAGGTTAGTTAAACATTGAATCCTTCGATAATGATTTAGACAAGGTATTAGTTACCTACAGTCAAGTAGAGTGTAATTAATTTGAATTTCCTCATGTGGATTCAAATTGCTTATGGATATTTATCCATTGTACTTCATTGTAATTATTATATAATTACTTTTTTGATTAATGAAAGCATTCACAGTTGCAAGCCATTTTTTCATTGTTTCATTCTTCAATTGCTGAGTAAACTGTGCGATATATTTTGTGAGTTGTGTGTTTGTCTACAGATCTATGTGCTCAATTTATAGAATCTTGATGAGGTGTTGAGAGGGTAGGTTTTTTTGCAATTCATCATGATTGTGGGAAATCTCATGGAGGAGGTATGGAAGGTGGCTACTAAAATTAATCTAAAGGGTTCAAAAGAAACCGCAATAGAACAAAGGAAGATGTCAGAGCAAGTTGTGTCAAGAGGATGAGTCAAAGCGAATTTGACAGAGAGGTTACTGAGCTGAAGAAGGGGCTTAGTAAGGTGACCAAACTATTGCATGAGGAAGCTACATAAGGTCAATGTTATGGATGGAAGTTGAAGAGGAGGGTGCAATGGACTATAAAGAGGTTATGTTCCAGGAATCTTAAGTAGATACTTAGTGTTTGGGTGAAGAAAGAGGAAAGACTCAGGGTAGATGAGCATGAGGAAGAAGTTCATGTGATGTGTGAACTTGAGCAGGGTATGTGCCTTGAAGAAGAGAAGGAGGATGCTGATACAGAGTTTTCTAACAAGCTCATGCACCAAGAAAATAGTTCATATGAGTATACAGAGGAAAATGAGGATGTTGATGTGAGATCTTTTGAATATCTTAAAGACTATTTTGCAAAAACAAATCAGCATGGAAGAATGGAAGAATGGAAGAGAAGGAATCGGTTGAGGCTGAAGTTCCTTATGTTTTTCAAACTGACCATATGTGTTTAATTGTAGGTTGAACAGTTGGCACAGAGGGAAAATTGTTGAATATTGTCCAACGGGTTGAAGAATATGAAGATGAGGGTAAACCTATGGACATATGGAATGTCTATGTTTTACATATCTATTTGCTAATTTTATTGCAGGTATTATGCAAGTAGATAGATAGAATGGTGTATGAGGAAGCATAGTTGCTTGGTGACAATCAAATTTCCTTTCATTGGATAAAGGAAAATACAGAGGGAGAAGTTGTCTTGAGGGACAATATGGCAGCTTAAGACTGGGCTGGAGATGATGAGGGAAGTAGCAGCATTGAACTTGTTGTACAATAGACAGAGAAATATTTGGAAGTTCATTATACTTTTGAGAAAATGAACGTTGCAGTGGAGAAGGGAATCCAGGCATAATAGCAAAGAAGTAGATTGGATGAGGAGATAGATGAGTTATGGCATCTCATACAGAGATGTAAGAGGAACAATGATAGTGAGGTTCAGACAGTCATTTGGATGATTGTGGAAGACTATGAAGATCATTACAGAGTTGATGATTACCAGTAGTTACAAAGCAAAGTTTGGGATCTAGGAAAACAAAAGATGAAGACACATGACCGGGTGGTCATGATTTTTTTTTCTACTTTGGGAGTATGATGCGGGAGCATTAAATCTCAAGGCCAACTACTAAATTTCTGATCAGACCCTAAGGTGTTGACATTTTCCTAAGGAGGGGTTTATTGTAAAACCATTGTAAATCTAATGTAAAGAGTTTATTTCTAGATAATAGGCATAGGCATATTTTGGTTTTGTTGTTTTGTTCAGTCATAGGTTGTTGGCGCCAGTAGGAGTGATTGTGGATCATGACTCCCTGCGTGGATATCAAACCGTAGGTTGTTTGTTTGTGATAGAGACATTTTTCATCATGCTTTGTTTTGTTAGTCTTAGGTAACATTTTAGGTTAAATAGACAGATTAGAGAAGTAGAGGGGGTTTTTTTCTTCAGTTCTGTTCTTCTGGGTTAGAATCCCATTTGTAGAGAGACAGACAGACTTGCATCTGGTTCTACTTGTAAATATTTTGAGAAGAGGGAGGAAGGTGAGTCGAGTGGTGTGCATGCATGTTTTCTTAATAGGAATAGTAGCTGTGTGTTTGCATTGTTGTCCTTTATGGATTTACTATTTGAACTATGTGTCTGGGCAGAGCCGACTTCGGCAATTTTCTGAAAATCTGTGTATTTATATAAAATCATTGATTCAAGCATGAAATTATTGCTTGAATGGCTGGAATAGTTCGTAGATGCATGCATAAGAGGGTTAGGATAATTACTCTTCAATTTTGCAGGCTAGATTGATTGAGTAAATGATCAATCAACGTAGTGCACAAGTTTTCTACCATAACCATTTTATTGCAGAGAATTAACGGTGGAGATCAAGTCCGTAGATGGAGATCTGACAACCCAAGAGAGATCCCCAATGGAAGTTCTAAAGGATATAATGGATCTACAAATATTATGAGATCCACACCAAAGCCTAGATCGACAGTCATGGGGAAGGCCGCAAAGATCTGAAGGTGGAAAACAATTACGGAGGAAAATTTGTGGGAGGAGAGTTGTGGGGGAACAACTTTGGAAAATTGACCACACATCCCGCATCCCGCATCCTGCAAGCCACTTGTGGAAAGGTGGTTACAGAAATAGTGCTACGAGAGAGCTTGTTGTAGAAAGGTGGTTGTGGAAACAGTGTTGCGGGAAGGCCTATTACGGAAAGGCAGTTGTAGAAATCCTTGTTGTGGAAGCCGAATTGTGGGGAGGAAATTTAGCATAGATTTTGGCCAAGGGATAAATTTGGTAATCCAGCTAATTGTAGGAGAAACCAAATCTTGGAGGTGCTAGTAAGGTTGGCTATGGTCGACCTTGCTTGCACCATTTTTGGTATCAGAGCGGGTGCAGAAAAAAAAAATATTTGCACACTATGGAGAGGAATCTTGCAATATTAATTTACAATTTGAGTTCAGAATGTTGATTTCTGAATAGAGGAATGAAAAGGATATTGTGGTATGGGAACCCTCACCGTAGAGTGCTGTAGGAACTGAATGCAAATCACAAGACTATAGAGAGCATAGGAAGTGCTCGAAGGTTCTGTGTGAAAACCAAAGAAATGCCAATAGGTCAAGTAGGAGGAATCTTGATGAGGTGTTGAGAGGGTAGGATTGTTCATAGTTCATCATCAGTGTGGGAAAGCTCATGGAGGAGGTATGGAAGGTGGCTACTAAAATTCATTTAAAGGGTTCAGAAGGAAACCATATTAGAACAAAGGGAGATGCCAGAACAAGCGGTGTCAAGAGGATGGGTCAAAGCGAATTTGACAGAGAGGTTACTGAGCTGATGAAGGGGCTTAGTAAGGTGACCAAACTATTGCATGAGGAAGCTACATAAGGTCAATGTTATGGATGGAAGTTGAAGAGGAGGGTGCAATGGCCTATAAAGAGGTTATGGCTAGGAATATCAAGCACAAACTTAGTGTTTGGGTGAACAAAGAGGAAAGACTCAGGGAATCTGAGCATGAGGAAGAAGTTCATGTGATGTGTGAACCTGAGCAAGGTGTGTGCCTTGAAGAAGAGAAGGAGGATGTTGATACAGATTTTGCTGACAAGCTCATGAACAAAGAAAATAGTTCATATCAGTATACAGATGAAAATGAGGATGTTGATGTGAGATATTTTGAAGATCTTAAAGACTGTTTTGCTGAAACAAATCAGCATGGAAGAATGGAAGAGAAGGCATCAGTTGAGGCTGAAGTGCCTTATGTTTTTCAAACTGACCATATGTGTATAATTGCAGGTTGCATAGTTGGCACAACAGTACAATTTATGAATATTGTCCAAGAGTTTGAAGAAGATGAAGATGAGGGTAAAACTATGGACATATAGAATGTCTATGTTTAACATATCTATTTGCTGATTTTATTGCAGGTATTATGCAAGTGGATGGATAGAATGGTGGATGAGGAAGCAGAGTTGCTTGGTGACAATCAAATTTCCTTTCATTGGATAAAGGAAAATCCAGAGGGAGAAGTTGTCTTGAGGGACAATATGCCAACTCAAGACTGGGCTGAAGATGACGAGGGAATTAACAGCAATGAACCTATTGTACAACAGAGGGAGAAATATTTGGAAGTTCGTTATACCTCTGAGAAAATAAATGTTGCAGTGGAGAAGGGCATCCAGACAGAAAAGTTTCAGCAAAAAAGAAGATTGGATGAGGACATAGATGATGTTAGATTTTTATCATTTGAGCAATATAAACCTGATATCTTAATTGAGAGAATAACAAGCATAGAAATCAATCACAAGAGATAATGGGCACAAATATTTTTCTCAAAGAAACCATAAAGGAGAAAACCTCGCAACTTACTTAGAGATAGAATCAGCACCAAAAGTAAAACCCAAAGATACAAAGACGATATGTCGACAGCAGTAGTCTCTCTCTCTCTCTGATCCCAACTTCTTCTTTCTCACTCATGCGCTACAATTGAGTGTGAGTGACTATGTGATAAATAGAGAGACTCACTCTCTATTTATAATAATTCTTTACTTGACATTAGCTCACCAGGGCCAACTTTTCTAGGAGAGTCTAATAACCCTAGTGCCCCACAACTGCAGGGAATTTAACCCTTGAACAATAAGGAGGTTTACCCTCTATGACTTTACATGACTTGTTTAAATTATTGAATCTCCCGATAGGAACATTGGGGTATGACATGACTTGATTACATTGTTGATACTTCCTACAGGATCATCAAAGTACAATACATAAGATATTCAAATGAATACATTCCAAAGTTACAAATACATCAACACTCCCTCTTAACTAGGAAGGTATTATCTCAACACAATTCATCAGCACAAGTCTTCTTCACTGGATCAAGTCTGGACCATCATCAAGTCTAGATCATCTAGATCATCATCAAGTCATCTTCATCTTCTTGTCATCTTCAAGTCTAGATCATTAAGGCTAGATCATCAACACTAGATCATCATCAAGTCTAGATCATTTGGATCATCATCAAGTATGGATCACTGAATCATCATCATCAGTACTGCTTCTACTATCTCAAACAAATGGTGGTATCCCTCAATCCTAATCGTCATAGGAAGTTCTACAGAGCCATCCCTTTTTCATGTTGGGTGTAGTCCTGGCCTCCATGTAGGTCTTCATCAACAGAGCCAACCCTTTTTCATGCTGGATGCACATCTACATAGCCAGTCCTTTTTCATACTGGATGTAGTCCTCTGCAGAGCTAGCCCTTTTTCATGCTGGATGTATCATCACAGAGCCGACCCTTTTTCATGCTAGATGTGGCACCAACATAGAGCCATTCCTTTTTCATACTGGATGTGTCATCATAGAGCCAGTCCTTTTTCATATTGGATGTGGCATCTACATAGAGCCAGTCCTTTTTCATACTGGATGTGTCATCACAGAACCGGTCCTTTTTCATATTGGATGTGGCATCTACACAGAGCCAGTCCTTTTTCATACTAGATGTGTCATCACAGAGACAGTCCTTTTTCATACTGGATGTGGCATCTACACATATCCAATCCTTTTTCATACTAGATGTGGCATCTACACAGAGCCAATCCTTTTTCATACTTGATGTGTCATCGTAGAGCCAGTCATTTTTCATACTCGATGTGGTATCATCACATATATATGACCATGTAAGGAACCAATCCTATCATCATGTCAGAAAGACACATCTCTTACATCTGACCATGGAAGGAACCAATCCTCTCACCATGTTAGAAGGGCACAACACTTACATCTAACCATGGAAGGAACCAATCCTCTCACCATGTCAGAAGGGATCATGGACTCATCACTTCCCCTTGGAAGGAACTTCGATCTGGAGAACACCAAGATTCTCCCTAAAGTACTCAAACTTCACTCTGGCTAATGGCTTGGTCAACACATCAGCTATCTATTCATCCATGGAAACATATTGGAGCTTCACTGCTCCTTTCTGCACCGTATCCCTGATATAGTGATATTTGATCTCGATATGCTTTGACTTGTCATGGAACATCGGGTTCTCCGAAAACTTCACACAACTCTGGTTGTCACAATATATACAAGTAGAATTTAACTAAAGATCAAACAAATCAGATAGTAGCTTTCTCAGCCATACTACCTCACAACTAGCCAAACAAGCTGCAACATACTCTGCTTCAGCTGTACTCAATGCCACATAGGATTTCTTCCTGCTAAACCAAGAGATCACACCTGATCCCATACTGAAGTAGCACCCCAAGGTGCTTTTCCTATCAATGGCACTTCCTGCCCAATTTGAATCTACATAACCCTCCAAGTTAATCTTCTTATTCACCTCATACTTGATCCCATAATCAACTGTACCCTTTAGGTACCTCAGAATATGCTTTGCAGCAATCAGGTGAACATGTCTCGAATTTGTCAGGAACTGGCTCAATGTGTTCATAGCAAAGAAAATATCTGGTCTCGTATTCATCAGGTACATCAAGGACCCAATCATCTGATGATACATCGTAGCATCAACCGACTCAGATGAAGCATCACTCAACAACTTCAGTTTTGATGCCATAGGTGTGGTCATGGCCTTGCAGTCCATCATCCCAAACATCTTCAAGATCTCTACTGCATACTTCCCTTGTCCTAGGGATATTCCATATGCATTCTGCCACACCTCCATGCCTAGAAAGTAATGCATCATAACCAGGTCCTTCATCTTGAACTCAATAGCAAGCTTAATCTTTGTGTCATCAATCAATCCATATGCACCTGTTAAGAACAAGTCATCTACATACAGTAGGACCATCACTAGGTTCCCTTCTTCAACCTTGTAGTAAAGGTTGGGATCTGCTTTACTCTTGGTAAAACCCAAACTAGTGAGGAAGTTGTTAATTCTGTCGTACCATGTCTTGGGTGCCTGTTTCAAACAGTATAGGGATTTCTTCAATTTGCACACATGAGTCTCCCTGTCATGTGTCTCAAAACTGAGTGGCTGCTCCACATACACTTATTCTTCTACTACACCATTCAAGAAATCAGTCTTGACATCCATGTGGTGTACTTTCCATTTCATGACTGCAGCCAAAGCAAGTACTGATCTGATGGAAGTGTATCTGGCTACAGGTGCAAAGGTCTCTTCATAATCTATTCCTTCTTTTTGGGAGAAGCCATGAGCCACAAATATTGATTTATATTTTTCTATGCTACCATCTACATCATGCTTGATCTTCACTAATACATTTGGGCAGATTTTTCCACGTTTTGAACATTCGTGGATTAATACTTCATTTTTTTATCATGGAGGAAAAACCGTGGCAATATCGACGTTGTTTAATTTTTGATGAACTTTCGCCTCTATATCGATGATATATGGCTATCTTTGCACACCCACCAAACCAATGCCAGCTTTCAACGGCTCTTGGTTTTTTATGCGCGGGTTAATTCATGCATTTTCGTCCACATCTAACTTATAAGAAGATCTGGCTATTTGCATAATGGAGTAAACTTGTTCTGGGTGAGAAGTGAATTCTATACCTCCCTTGATTCATATTCTCGGTTCATATTCAAGCCAACAAGCATGAACTAGATGGCACTAAATGTCAAAGCAAAAGATTGCTTCTATCTTCTGTCCGATCATAGAGAGAAATCCTGAAATGGAAACCCTCAATAATAATAAAATAGATTTGATTTTTTTCCCCGATTGTTGCATATTTTTTCTTGGGTCTAGGTATAACTGGCTATGCGTGGTATAATATTTTATGTATATGACAGAATCCGCCTATACCCCTGCCTTAGGCCATCCATGTGCCCTTATATTTTGCATAGAGACTTTTACACTTGTTCATATATGATGTCTCCATGGATAAATAGTAATTGCCATGAAACTAACTACCTCATTGCATCTATCTCTTCATTGCAACCTAGTTACCTATACGATGTCAGTATAGATAAGTTTACCTTTTACATTTCTAGTTTACAGCTCCTTTGTGGGAGCATGCCAAGCAGTATCGCTTGGCACATTTGCTATAGTTGTGACAAGGTTCTTGGTGATTGATTGAGCCCAAATTTCTTTATCAACCATATCCAAAACTAGAGAGATAAATCATACTCTGCAACAATCATCTGGCCGTAAATTCATAAAATCTAAGCATGCATCCTTTTTTGGGGGATACAAACTAACATTGAGGCTCAAAATAACAGTTTTATTCTTCGGGTCATGTACCTTATGAATGAATTTAACAACCCTACAACTCCCTCCTTTTATTTAAACCAGAGTAATTGCAACAAGAGGGTCCAATCAACAATGAATCTAGCCAATTCATTTTTTTTATAAACCCGATGCTCCACTAAGCTATTGGTCATTGACACAGTGTTAATTAATTTCCACAGTAGAAGGACAACTTTTTTATTGGACCATTTGGGCCACCTAGTGTTCCAATGCCCAAACTATCAAGGTCTCCTTGTGAGTAAATCAAAGGCCATTGCACAACACTTGTTGGCATCAATGAAAACTTTAGTCTGTTAGACACAATGCTCACTAAGAGTAGGGGTGAATCAATGAGCTAAGGCTTCAACTCAATTTCAAATTCTTTTTCTACCAATCTTATCATGCCCGCAACCATCTCTGTCATCAAGTTTGCTTGTCTATTGTCATGTCACCATCTCCTTGTCATCTTTGCACCAACATCTTTGTCTTGCTCAAATCATCTTCAAATGACCACAGAAGGGTCATTTGACTCTCTAGATGTTCCGTGCTTGTCATGCTTTCTTGTCAATGTCATTGTGCATGTCCTTAGTCATCTCTGTCCTTCATGTCTTGTTCCCATTACACCTTTCCATGTCATCATGCTTAGACACCTCTTCGAATCTATGTTTGTTATTTATTGTTTTAATGAAATAATCAATTAAAACCTCTTCTCAACCTTGAATCTCTCCAATAGTAAGATGTGTCTCTTCAATTATTTTTATTAAATTTCTGTTTATTTTTCTAGATTCATTCCTGTAGCTTCTTATTTAATAAACTCTGTTTATTATTTTTCACTAACTTTGCAGGTCCATCTTTTGCATATATGACCATCATATTGCAAACTGAAAGTTGGCTTTATAGCCACCTCAACAAGGATCAGATCCATGTCACCTTTTGAACTTTTTGATACACATGCATTATCTGGAGATCATTTGAAAATAGGCTTCCAAACTGTTTAATTTAACGCAGACAAAAAAAAATTAACTTCATGTAAAAACAAATTTTCTTCTACTTTGGCAGATTGATTTCTCCCTCATGTGGTCACCATAAGGAAACCTAAAAGCATGGATAGATATCCATTTCAACAATGAACAAGACCATATCACAAGATAAATCTGTTGACACACACTCAACCTCTGGCAAGCATTTCAAAATAGATTCTCAACCTCTTTTGAACATCAAAACATATTTCTTCCCATTTTGGCAAACTCCTATTTCACACGTGTGAACACTCTATGGACACCTGAAGTCAGGAGCAGATGGAAATCTTAGCAAATAATGGATCCATGACAATTGATAAATTTACTTGCACAAAGACATCCCTTGGCGGGCATTTCCAACTCACCTGTCAAACTCCTGTTTGTAATACTTAGTCAATTTTCTTTTGTTCTCATTATGCAAAATATTATTTTTCCTATTTTCGGCAGATTGATATTTTGCATATGATACCATCATAAGACAACCTGAAGGTATGGCTAGATATTCAGTTCACCAAGGAACATGACTATGCTACCTGATGAATTTTATCATCAAAATAACCCCTCCGTGCGGGCATTTCAAAATGCCTTGTTAATTTCCCGAATGCATTTCAAAGTATGGCTGGATAGCCACCTCAACAAGGATCAGATCCATGTCACCTTTAGAAATTTTTGATACACACACATTATCTGGAGATCATTTGAAAATAGGCTTCCAAACTGTTTAATTTAACACTTAGACAAAATTGTTTTTAACTTGTAAAAACATTTTTTCTTCTACTATGGGAGATTGATTTCTCCCTCATGTGATCACCATAAGGAAACCTACAAGCATGGCTAGATAGCCATTTCAACAATGAAAAAGACCATATCACAAGATAAATCTGTTGACACACACACTCAAACTCCTATTTTTAACACTTGGTCAATTTTCTTTTGTTCTCATTATGCAAAATATTATTTTTCCTATTTTTGGCAGATTGATATTTTGCATATGAGACCATCATAAGACAACCTGAAGGTATGGACGGATATTCAATTCACCAAGTAACATGACTATGCTACCTGATGAATTTTATCAGAGAAATAACCCCTCCTTGCGGGCATTTCAAAATTCCTTTTCAATTTCCCGAATCTAACACAACCAATTTTCTTGTGTTGTTAAAATGCAAGATAATATTTTTCTTACTTTTGGAAAATTTATATCTTTATCATAAAACACTCCACAGGATAACTGAGACCATTTTTAGATGCACCCATCAACAAGATATATCCTAACACTTTCATATTATTTTTTGCATCATCCTGTGAGAGAGGGCGGGCATTTCCTTGAGGACACTGAGGCAGTTTTCCCAGTACTAGAATAGTGCAAAATGGACTAAAACTCTGTTTTGGCAGAGCATTATCTTTGTCATCAAACATCTTCTTTGAGAACTGATACCATGATGAGATAGCCTCTTCAACAAGCTGTAGTATGATATATTTAGATATTTTTTATCATACACCTATAAGGTACGACGAGTATATTCCAATGCCACATGAGCTAGTTTTTCCAACACTAGGACAATTTTCTTAGTCTGGTCCAGTATGACTAAAACATTGTTCTAGCAAGTTCATAACTTCTTCCTCAGCTAGAAGACATGATCAAGTAGGAAAAATATCAATCTACAAGACCCCCATACGGTGCGGGCATTTTCTTCAACACACAATTTGTGGCAGTCATTTTCTTAAGGCTACCTGAGCCAATTTTCCAACACTTGGTCATTTTTAGGACTTTCTCCAAAATTTATTCTGAAACCTCATTTTGGCAGATTCATAACTTTTCCTTTAGACACGCTTAAGGAGAAATAATACCATGGTTAGGTAGAAAAACCAACACACTACAAGACCCCCATGTGCTGCGGGAATTTATTCTAACCCATAATTTAGGGCATGCATCTTTCTGAGGCTACTTAGTCATTTTTGCTTGCTCTGGTAGAAGCACATGCAATAAAGTGAATCATTTTGCATAACTCACATCTTAAATAGTCTTTACTCCTAGTTTGATCAAACTATGAATATTGACAGTTTGGTAGTGAACATAAAACATACCATAAATCATTCTCTACCTACCTAGCTGACACATTTTTCTTGAGGCTTATCTACCTCTAATATCTATGAATCAAGGTATTACTAGAAGGCCTTTTGGGTTTCTGTTTTCAGTCATTTCAAGGGTGTTCATCATGTTTGTTTTCAAACAAGTGGTTGAAATTAACATTCCAATTTTCCAAAGGGCTAAAAATTGGCTGATTTATGGTGCTCCTTGCCACATAAAACTCAGAACTATCCAAACTTATAGTTTAGCTAATTTTTACTGTCATTTATGCTCAGAGTTGTGTTTTGATGCTACTTCTACTTTCAATCTCAACCTATAATTTGCTACAACCTATTGGACATTGCTTTTCAGTGGCTGCAATATGGCTTTTGCACACTATTTGTCCTCAAAACTTCCTAAAAGGTGCCTTGAATTGAGTGCGAGGGCATTTTTGATGGTGGAATAAAACTCAAAACCCAATATGAAGAGTGTTTACCTCATGAATGGTTCCCAAATTTGCTACAAATCTATTTTGAATGTTTTCATGCCTAGAAAGCGCCTAGAATTAGGGATTTAAGACTGCTTGTTGTTGTTATTCATGGCCAAATATCAAAGTATACTTCTTTCTATATTGTGGAGGCTACAACCATGCACAGGGATGTCAAAATATTTCCAAAAATGTTTCCTTTCAAGGATTTTCCATTCCTGTCTCATAGACCTAAAAACTTATATTATTGTTTCATGATTGTTTGAGGGATAAAAAAGAGCCCTAGCGTGCCCAGAGTTTAACATGGTGGACTTTTACTGCTCATTCTAGTCAAATGTGTTCCAAGGGGACAAAACCTCCATAAGACTACCCATAGTGTTTAAGATGCATCTGGAATCCTGGATTTAAGAATTAGGGTGGTTACATGTTGTTTGATGGCTGAAACAATGCCCAGGATCACTATTTAAGGTTGTTAGGAGGTTGGGACATACCCAGAACTTCCCATGAGGAAGATTTAACCTCGAGGAACTACCCAGATTTGCAATTTTAAGTTTTCACCTTTGTTTATACTATTTGATGACTTTTGTCACTATCATGGATTATGAAACTAAACCAGAATCCCTTTCTAGGGTTTGAAGTTGACCCAACGTTTCCAGAAGTGAAGATCTACCCCTTTTCCATTTCTAGAAGATCTAAGAATCAGAAAACATTCCTCAAGTGTAGAAAAAGTTCAAACTCTTCTATTTCTACTAACTAATATAGATAATACCCTACACAAATAGGGGGGTAACATGAGGAAACCCTATGTTTAGGAGGAAAACTTTCCTAGTGTGTCACCCTAGGGATGGCTATTATTTGGTATTGGGTTTGCAACCAGGATCCAAGGTGCATAAGAATCAATTTCCCTTGGCTGACCTCCCAGTTAATTGCATCAATAGATCATAGGATCTTGTTTACTTGTTCTTTGTATGAATTCCCTAACTGTATTTCATCATTCACCAATTCAGGTACTCCTTGCATCATGATTGATGTTGACAATCACTAAATCCCATGGTTAGTTTTTATGGCAAGTAACTGGAGTCAATTTTCTATTACAACAAGCAACACTTACAGCATAAATTAAAGTTTTGGAGTGATTGCATAGAGTATAAAATGGCATTTGGGTAAGAATTTGAACAAGACAAGAATTTTGCAACACACCTGTATAAGTACTAGGAGTTTGAGGATGTGATTAGAGGGAGAACTACAGAAGCAGCTTTGTGGCCATGCCTAGTATGTGTATCACTCATGTGAGGATTCTCTATGATTCAAAAAATTTCATAGTTTTTCATTCCATGTTTGATAAGGAAAAGTAACTAGTAGTCAGACAACCTATTTTCAAGGACCATCACACATTAATTGACAGAAAACTGATATATGAGGAAACAAATATGGTAAGGACTGGAAAGTTCTATATATCACCTGTATAATTATTAAGAGATTGAGGGTGTGGAAATAATGTAAAAAAATAAAACCAATAAATCTAAAATATAAAATTTCTACGAATTTAAAATACTAGCACCTCTATTCTTCGGAGTGGGCCATGCCTCCTAGGAACATAGTGCCAAGGGAGGCTACAACAACCACAAAATTATCTCGACTCACACATGAATTATTTCCACAACTTCAAATAAGTTTATTTATTTATTTAATGTAACAATTTGGATACTGCGCAATATAATTTCTACAATGTTTATCCCCCCTCTATGATTGTCTTGTGTTATTATATCAATGAGAAAATAATTGGTCTCTTTTACTGTAGCATTATCTAGAGCTTTGTTGGATTTTTTATCTTTTTCTGCCACTACTTCCAAGTCTATTGTTTTTTCATCGTCTCTTGTTGGGAGGGTATAAGCAATTTTGGTTGTTGCAATGCTATATGCATTACTATATGATTCCTCATGTTGTTGTTCTTAACCTTGACACAATATACTCAATATGTATGGTTTTTGTCTCTTTCACATTTTCAAAACCATTACTTTCAAGTTCCACAACTTTTTCATTGTCTATAACTTCATTAGTAATTGGAATATACATCTATGTTATTGCATCTCTACCAGGTGTTATGTTGCATTCTTCATGTGGCTCTTCCAATATCATTGTTTGTTTTCCTACCACTGCATCATCCTATGTATAGAAGGTCTGAACAAGTTCTCTATAGAATGGATTTGATAATAGTGTAATAAGTTATTGGTTTCATACAGGGTAGATCAACTATTGTCGAGATAAACCAACATTTCATGAATGTACCAATAATAATGCAGTAAGGGCCAAAATTTCCCTTGAGTTTGACTAGAAATCCAAAGTGCATAAAGTACATTAAATTTTTAAGAATGATAACTTGTGTGGCAGAAGTCCGAACCAAGATGTACTAAGGTCAGCTGGCATTATATATTGCAAACACAAGAGAATCCCATTAAGCTAGTAAGATTGATTTAAGGTGATTCTTGATAAAAATCCAAAGAGAAAAAGATGGTAATAAGATGTGTGTTGTATTATGGACACTTGCATGTGTTGATTCTACTTAGAAGAGATTTTATTGGTCAGTATCCAAATTGTTACATTAAATAAGATGTAATAATTGTATCCAAATTGTATGTAATAAGATGTATGTTGTATTATTGAAACTTGCATGTGTTGATTCTAACACCAATTCCATACTTAGACAAATTTCTCAATTTGGACTAATTTGCCTTGTTAGCACTCAGAATGTACCCAAGGTTGTGAAAGATAAACTCCAAGGTAACAGCAAAACCACTTTAGAAAGAAACTGGCTTTTTTATGTGATCCATCTTCATCTAATTCCATGCTTTCGATTTTGGGCAAACTCCTTTTAATCAGAACATTAGGACCCTCCATTACTTGAGATGTTGTAACTGGTATAACACTTGCATTTGCATTAGATCTTTAAATCTCGGTAAACTGCAACAAATTGGCTGTTTCAGCCAACCCTTCAATAGACTGGTGATCAAACGGTTTATTCTTGTTGGCCTACTTGCTCAAGGAGATCACATGGTGGGGATCATAATTTATCTTTGGCTCCTTTTGGAAATCCATATTCTCCAGCAATTTCTCTATGAACACTAAAGAACCTTTACTTTTGAAAATGAAAGAGCCCACCTTGAGGGCGAATTTAATATTTGAAGACTTTTTAAAAGCTCCAAAATGCTCTTCTTCAGACTGCAACCTTTGTCTCATGAATTCTAAAGCAAAAATCCTCGGGGTTAGGAAAGCAGGTAACTTATAAGGCTGCCCAGTAAATCCATATACCCTTAACACAGTAGAGTCTTTATGCAGGAACCAATCTCCAACTCGGTCCTTGGGTGAGGACTGCATCAAACATTTCATCTCATCCAAAACATGGGGCAATTCTTCATCAAACAACATTTTATACATTTCCGACATGATCGAATTGGCAAATTCGAACATGTTGATTTGCTTGGGCAAATCAGAAGAGCAGATAGTACTCAAAAACTGCAGTTCAGTGACATTGGAGCATAACAACATGTTGAACAAGTAGGTCTAAAATATAAAGAACCAAACCTTTGGAAACTCACTTAACTGAAGATGGATTGCTTCAGCCAGGTACTCATCTAGACTAAACACCAGAATTGACTGAGATTCAGAGCCTAAGGAACTTATTTTCAATAAAAAAACCAAGGATGACTTCACCCACGCAACAATCATCATCAAGACCTAATATTTGACAGACAAGAGATACTACTAATTGGACTTCATTTTTAAAAATATGCACAGGGTAAGGTAAGAAAATACCATCTAAAGATTCACCTTCTTTCAAAATATTAGACAGGAAATGGCAATGGATTTCGATTTCACAATTCTTGTAAAATTCAGCAAGGATCAACTCATTCACTGACTCACGATTATCAGGGTAATTTTCAGGCAAATTGAGGTTTTCGCGGATGACTTTAGCATTGACTTTACAAAGTATTCGGGATGTGGACTAACTCATGATGATTCTTTGAGAAGGGGAGTAGTTAACAGAACACCATTCTGCAAATTCTGGGAAATGGAGGGTTTGTTCGAGAGCGAAGTAATACAGAAAGGATTTACATACATTCAAGACATCGTTTCCTTGTGAATTGTAATACCACAATCTTTTTTTACTGACGAACACGCTTCCTATAGATAGGAAGGGGTCACATACACCCCTGTCTCTGTCAACTAAATAATACTCCCTGTCATCTATAACATGAGAAGACCCTTGCAATCCCTTCTCCTAGTCCATAATTCAGTGATAAATGGCAATTAAACTGATGAATTATGGGTGTTTCAGGCCTTACCTGTTAACTGTAGCGGTATGTTTGAAAATGATAGTCGAGGGTTGATGAATCCGCATGTCGTTTTCACCCGTCTGGAGCCAATAAAACAACCACGGGACAAGTCAACTCCCTTTTTATAAGACCCCACTCCGGAGCGTTCATTTGGCGGTTTCCACTAAACCACTTTAGCCTCCGGAGTACACCACGTTTTTCCACGTGGACATCGGTTTATATTTCGCAACCACCTTTTACCTTTATCTGCCGCGCATATTTTCCCTCCAGATCTATCCATGACCATTGATCTATCCTGCCTTTAATTTTCAACCGTTGGATCAAGCACCATGTAATTAATTCCGCTGGGTGTCCCAACCTTATCCACCATGCAAGTTTCCGCTCTGGGGTCATCCACAACCGTTGGTGTGATCTACCTTTATTTCTCCACCGTTAGATCAAGAGACACGTACTTGATTCTGCTAGGCGCTTTGGGATTATCTATCATGCAAGTTTTGGCTCTGGAGTTCTCCATGATCGTTGATGTGATATGCCTTTATCTTGTCGCTGTCAGATCGAGTGACATGTACTCGATTCTGCCGGGCTCTATTATTTTAACGAACATGCAGTTTCACAAGGCAGAGTTTATACGGACCGTGGATCTGTTTTGAGCTGGATCGCGACCGTTGATCCATGTATCATATTAAACACCCACATACACTTATTCTCCTCACACCTTTAGAGAGCGGACATAGTATAGTCCGTTGATCTTCAACTTTTCATTTTGCACCATTAGATCTTTTAATAACTTGATTGTTTTTTCCCATCATCATACTCTTATAATATATCTTTTAACCAAGGTTCAACAAGAAACTATTATTTCTCCTTCATCATGGTCTTTTCATCCTCCTTCTAAATAGATGTGTTAACAACTGGCTCCATCTGGGGATGATATCCTCCTTGTGAGGTATCAAAGAACTCGTAGACCAGGTGCCTTCTTTCAATTTTTTCATAATAACTTATATAAAAATCATCTTTTGTTTTTCATAGATATATCATATA